>PVIC010001960.1:0-17429 GCA_004025085.1 Thryonomys swinderianus
ACAGGAAGTTTTCCAAATGTGGGCTACTCAGGGCAAAAGCACAGCTGGAGTGGTGTGGTCTCCTGCAACCTGACCTCTGGCTTCCACATTTGCATGCAAGTCATTACGGAAATGTAGTTTACTTTGAAGGTAGGGTTCTATCCAAAGCACACTGCCTCTGAAAGAAATGACAATAACCACAGGCCAGTAGAGTCCCGCTAGGAAAGGTGGAGAGGAGACTGTGGAAAATGGGCAGAGCAGAGAGGGAAGCCAAGCTTTTAGGTATGGGGAAGTCTATGAGGTGCAGAGGGCTCGCCCAAGCAAATTCACTGCAAGAGGTGAGAAGCACTTTATCAAACTGTAGCTATTTTCCATTTAGAGCTGACTTAGCTTGAGTGAGTGTCAGAGTAAACTGAATGGCCTCAGTTTTCAACTCCCTTAACTGAAAAGCATAATTTGGGAACCAGATTTTCTAAATCCAAAGTGGATTTAATATTGGATTGCCTTAGAAGATACAAGGGCCTATTACTGTGGCCTAGAGAAGACCATGGATCACCCTGAAGGGTAGGAAAATGGAAGACACTTTTGTGGTGCATTAACTAATGGTCAAGTTGGAATGCCCAGCTGAACTGAATCAGCATGGAAGACCCACCTGAGGATTGTTGCCAACGGTACAAAAGGAGAGCTGGATGGGAAGAGAGTATGCTGTTGAATTTCCTGAGGAAGCTTTCACTGTGGCTGTTTCTCCTGATGCGAACTCAACTGTTTGCATCATTGGAAGAGGCAGGTCCTTGGGGTCACCAAGGATGGCTGCTGGGGACACTGCTCTTCACCAGATCACTCCCATGCTCTGAGGCAAATCCTTTAGTCTAGTGGCACAGATCCTTCACCTGCCAATGCAGACTTTCTAGCTTCTACCACTGCCCCTTGGGCGTCATCAGTGCAGATTGCTGATACGGACTTGCCTGACACATTGCTGTGGACTCTAGGTCTTCAGCTGGACATTGCCACAGGATTCAGGTTCTCAGCTGGATTCTCTCAGTCTCTAGTGCGTGGACAGATCTCCTGCACTCCTCTGCATTTGGTTTTCGGGGTGAATATTATAAAATGGTTCTATAAATTGTGTCCTGTATTAAATGTTCCTTTCCAAACCCTGACTACAATAATCTTTGACTTGGATATTTGCTTCCACTCCTAACTAAATTGCACCCTCTTAAAGGGTGATACCGTCAGTATTGAGGCTGGACACACCAGAGGGTAGTACAATGGAGACGTAAGCTTCCTTCATGTTCACTCAATCATCAGCCCAAACGAAGACAGAATTAGGTGAGTAATCACTCTTCCCCCACACCCAGGATGCAGCAGCCCTGGACTGTGGGAGGTAAGGGAAAAGAAAGCTCCTAAAGTGCTTGTGTTTTGGCCACGATTCCCAGCAAGGGGGATCTCATATGGTAAGGTGAGTGAGCTGACTACCAATCCGAGCCGGGGGCGCTGCCTTGTTGAATAAGGTAAGTCTTCAAAGCTCCATGTTACCCAGCCTGAAGTCACTATTACTCCCTTCTCCCAGCCCAGGCCCCACCTGGGCATGTCAGATGAGCAGAGGTCTGGCTCCTCGAAACTGGGCCCATTAAATGACTTTTCCTATGATCGTGGATTTATGAAGGAGTTTTTAGGGATGATATTCCCAACTCCACACAAACTGCCTTGACTGAGTGCTGGTGCTGCACTGGAAGGATGCTACGAGGTTCCCTAGACTCCCCCTGCACTTTTGTGTCATTGTGTGCACCTCCAAAAAAGGGGGGGGTCAGCATGAACAAAGTAAACCTCAGACTTGTTACATTTTGTATTCTTTCAAAGGCCTAGAAGTGGCCCAAACCAAATGTGAGTGCTACACTGTTGTAGAATAAAATGTGAACTTGTTAACACACGTGTTATTTTGCTGGCTGGAATAGGCAGTGGAGCATTGGAGTTAGGATCATTTGTTCCCGAAGTGGTTCAGCCCCTGGGTCTCAACTGCACAAACTGGCTACATGACTTAGACCAGACCTGCCTGGCCACTGAGTAAGTCCCCATGGGCAGAGATGGGCTGTTTTTAAATCCAATCGAGTTTGAAAACAAATTATAGGAAAATATAATAACAGGTACAGGAAATAAATACGAATAGTTTTTCTTTTCAGAGAGTTAAAGTTCTATTCACCTGATTTATACATCAAGAATTGCACACATAATTACTAATAGATAAGAAGTACTAAATACACACTAAAGTAGGAAGCTGAAGAAGGGACAAGTATCAAATAACACATCTTAAAAGGACCAGAGCAGGTCACTTACTGTGAGAATCCTGAGGGGAAGTGTCTCGTCTCAAAGTACAGGAGAGGTACGAGGGCATGAGCCTGCATCTCAGCCCCCACGGTAAGTCCTTTGAACTCTTGATTCTACCCACCTGTTAGGAGGTCCGAGAGGGAGAGTGGTAAGCAAAGCTGAAACACACAGAGAGCCTCAAGGAAGGGAGAAAGGTGGCAGGCACATACATAGAAGAGGCAGCTCTATAAGAAAACTTGGAAAAGAAGAGACCAGTGAGGGCCAATGAATGAACGTTAACTCATCCATTCTGATTGTCAGCCATTAACAGGAAATTAACTCAAGACTGGCTCCTACGTTCCAGCACTCAGTCTGAATCACAGTAAGTTCCTGCTACCCTTTCAATTGTTCAACTGCTTTTGTTCTTATTAACCTTCAAGAATACAATATATTGGTGTGAACCGTAATTGGCGTTGGCATAACGGGAAGCTTATTTCTCCAAATGACAGAAACTTTGTAGTTCTAATTCTTAAGTCTTAAAAGTCAGTTCTTATGGCTCATGGAAATACAACTTTTTGCCAAGGTGACTAATGTGTGGGCTGGATGCTCTCTGTGAAGCACAGCACATCTTTCCAGCTGCTAAGCTGGGGAAGCTGAGGACAGGTGGCTGCCATCCACTTCCAGGCCAGTGTTGCTGAAAACTGTTGTGGGAAGGAGGCATGCCGGTGGCCCCTTCTGTGTTGGGGGATTAATTAATTAACAAGGATTAGTTAGTGAGTCTTTACATCTCTCCATGTGGGCAAGTTTTCTCTGATAATTTACTGACTTCAGAGAGGACTTTGTGGTGGTTCAAACCAGCTGTCCTTAAGTTCATAAGTTATTGTTGAGGATGACAATGTCCAGCCAGCTTTCAAGATTCTTTATTCTTGGCTTCCTGGGCTAAACTCCTGTGGTTCAATGTGTTTTACTTTGTGGAAAAACTCCGTGAACCTGGTAATTCCAACAGTCTTCCCAATGTGTTGATCTGGACAGGGTGGTGATGCCAGCAGTAGGCTGGTCTGCAAAGGATAGAAAAATGCAACATCCCATCCTGATTTCCCGCCCCCTGATTTCCCCCAGGGGGGATTTTTCCCCCTTGCACTCACCCTGCACTGTATCCAAATGATAAATTAATAGCCAGAGTGCTGCAAGAGAGATGACCTGACAAACCACCCCGATCCCATGGATTCAACCAGCTTTACATTCCTGATTCTTTAGCACTGCATTTCTCTGCCAGCCACAAGACAGGCAGCCTGGGATATGCCAAGTTCTTGGCACTAGACTCCAAAACAAATCAGTATAGGAGAGAATCAGTAAGTTAGCAGATTTGCAAACAGTGTAACAAGTCACCCTGTAAACATTTGTTTTTGTGTACCTATTATTTCTCTCATGCAGTTACCTGAGTGCCATCCTGACAGTGCCAAACTGCGCTGCTCGAGTTATCAATGACTTCTTCATTCACACTTAAATGAACTCGGCATATTTTGCACCATTAAGAAAATAAAAAAAAGAAAATGTAGTAACAACAACAAAAAAAACCCTTCATTAAACAGTAATCACGGAAGGAAGGTCCGCCACGTCATGCAGAATCACCACCGAGCCACAGGTGTTGCCACGTGTTCATGAAGGTGTCACACAGATGGAGCCAACCCACTCCCCTCAAGGAGCCGGCTCCATTTACACAGGTGGGTGGAAGTGTCCCATCGCCGGTTCATCCTGCCTTCCTCTACGTCCCAGGCACTTCCTGCTCTGACCAGGTACGCTGCACATTTTCAGTCTGCACCACAAGCCTAAATCCGCCCATTAGCCCCTTCAGAAATCCAAGTGCAGTAGCGGCGATGACTGGGTTGGCCCACAGCAGTGAGAGGGCCCAGCTGGGTCTAAACACAGAGGCACTTCAGTCCACAGCCTGTATTAGTTATTTTCCTAAAGTCTTTCTGTAACAAAATAAAAAATGGGGGGAAAAAAAGAAAAAAAAAAAGCCTCTACATGATAAAACGTATTTAGAGGATATCCTAGAGCACTGGCACTTTCCACTATTTTTTGGAAGGACTCTCCTTCCCAGTTAGCCTCCACTTCATTCAAGTCCAAGGCTGAATCTCAGCCCTTACAGAAAAGGGATTATAATTGGGATGTTTTAATGAAATTAGAAAGAAGTGAAGCTCAAGTGTTATTTTTTTTTTTTTAAAACATTTTCATAGTATCCCCAGGTCCAAGGGTCCTACCCAAGATGATCTGATCTGCTTCTTGCCCCAGGCATGATGATTTGTTGTTGCAAAGAAAGGAAGCTGCATGCCATTGGTGAGCTTTATGGAACTCCACCTACCTGAGGCACACTCTGCTTTGAATGCCACTTCCCTGTCTCAGGCTTTGCCAAACGCGGCGGAGTACTTGTTAGAGGAAAGATAGGGCACACATGCAAATTGGTAACATTAGAAATCAGCTTACTTTCCTTATGCGTCCACCCCAGCCAAAGGAATGTTCGAGGCCCCGAGCTACAATGCCAGTCGGTCTTTGTCAGAAAATATATATTTATTACTGATACTGAGTAAAGCTGTCAGTATTCATGTTAGAGGTTGCATAAACCAAGGTTGCTTTTGTATTTATAAAAATGTCTTATTTCATTTGTAATCATAAACATCATTCCAATAAAAGAGGAACATTTTTCTTTCCTTGTTCTCTTATTTGACCATCACAGTAAGTTAAAATCAAATAGCTCTTAGTCAGAGAAAAGAAAGAAGAAACGAGCAAGCCGCAAGCTAGGTGATTCCCCCCAGCACCTTTCCTCGGAGCTCTGCGTTTTTCAGCTCTTTCCTCTCCCCACTCAAATTAGCTCAGCCTCCCCACCTGCCCCCAGCTTTCCTACAGGCGAAGTCACTGAAAGGTGGAGCCTGCAATGAAAAGACATGGTCAGCAGGAGTGGAACAGAGAGTACAAAACGGTGGAGAGCGCTGCCCTTCTCTTTTATTTTTTCATGAATTGGGTTTACTAGTACAGAACAGTGTCCTTGGATGGTCGATTCCTGGTTTAGTCCTTGGCTTCTCAAACTGTTGTTGATCAAAACGTGACATGTTTCTGTGGAGTTCATTTTCTGGGGCTTCTCTTTAGTGGTCTTCTCTTTAAGTGCATTATTTTCTTACTCGGAAAGAAAGTGTTCCACTTCTGGAATCCAAGTTGGAATTTTGCATGTTCCAAACTTCACTTTATCCTCCCTTCTCTAGCAGGCTCTGTAAGAGAAATGGAAAGCATCAGTTGTATTACTGGGAAGAGGGGCACAGGCAGGGGCAGATGGCAGTTAACTACTTAAGATGGTTTTAGGTTGCTGTTCAAATATTTTGAATTACATTTCAAAAACATAAAACAAGACATATGCTTGCTGCCCTCAAAATATCACTATTGTATTGTTAATGAATAACAGGTGCTATATTAGGTGCCGTATCACCTGCATGGTGGGGGTGGGAACATGTGTGCCACCTCGCTAGAGGGGCATGTGCAAGTGTGGCCGTGGTCACAGAGGGGAACTGTTCCCAAGGAAGTGGGGAAGGGGGGTTACAGCCCAGGGCTCTGAGGGGGCATCTGCAGTGGAGAACAGTTGCTCCCAGGGACTTCAGCTACTCTAAGGAGCAGCTCACAGTGCTGGACAGAGATGGAGTAAAGAGCCTTTGCTGAGCTGGAGAGACTACACTCCTACTCTCAACACAGTTACTCTTCCGGACAGAGGTGGCAGATGGGAAGAATTCTAACTATCAGATTACAATTGATAGCTGCTAGGCCAGGGGGTATACTTTACCCATGGAGATCTTTATTAAGAGAAAACTGATCTTTATTCCTTTCGTTTTGAAATTTCCCAGAAGAGGGAAGGGGAGGTGAGGCTGCCTCCAGTTCACAGGTTCGTGCCGTCCCCTGGCCTGCACCTTCCAGCCATCTTGGCACTCAGCTCGGGGCGAGCGCCTATGGTTCTATGCACTGTTAATGGGAAACTACACACACACACACACCATGGGGAACTGAAGAGTAATGCAGCCTAATAATTTGCTAATTTTCTTTGGTAACTATATACTAAAAACTGAACTTTCTCAAGTAATAAATGGACACATTAAAAAATAAAAAGGAACAAAACCATATCTGAGGGAAAAATGTAGTTTTTCTTTTCCCCATTTTCCCAGTTTCTCATGGATACATCCAGAAAAAGGTAACAGTTAAAAGGGTAGTTCTGCCTAACACAGAAGGCACCTCTCTGTCGCTGGAGCAACCAGGGAACGCTTCTCAGATGAACTTCCACCTCAGACAGAATGTAGGAGGCAGAGGTCTGGGGAGAGGAGAGGGAGGGGTAAGGACGGGAAGCAGAGGCAAAGATTCAGGGCAGGAAGCAGCCCTGTTCTCAAAAGGCAAGGAGGGAGATAAGCCTCACTGGAAGAATGACCGTGCACTCAGGCTTTGCAGAGAGAGCGTACAAGAGGCCCAGAAGGGACCGAGGCAGAGATGCTTCATGCTGGTGGCCATTGTAAAAAACATGGGAGTGTGCCTTTAAATAGGAGAATGACATCTAGGAAGGTTACATAGGAATAATATCCTAGGTACAGTGGCTACAACAGAGGAGTCTGGAGGCAGGAAGATCAGGGAAGGACAGATTAGAAACCACTGAGCCACAAACAAACATGGGAAGAAAAAGATAGAAAGTGAGACCCTGGGTTCAGGTAGCCCCTGGGTGACAGGGAGAGTATGAGCAGGTCATCAGAGCATAAGGAAGTCAATGGGAGAAGCCAGGAAAGAAAGAGAGAGAAAGACTGCTTAAATTTGGAGTTTGTGATTTAGACGATTTGGGCTCAGACATTCCACATGGAAATGCCTAATAAGCTATGGGCCTTGGAAGATAATCCAAAGGGTTCTAGAGATTTAAGGTAAAAAAGTAAAGAAAAAAAGATTGAAGAGAGGGCAGAAGACAGAGTGGAAATCCAAACAGGAGAGTATGCTGGGTCACAGAAGCAAAAGGCGGATGTTATTCTACAGATTATTCTAATGTGCTCATGCTTGTAACATTCTAGGTAGTCTATATAGCATATGAAATAGATTCAAAAGCAGAAAAACTATCTAGAGAGATGACAAAGAGAAGTAGAAAGAAAAGATGATTTAGTCAAACAAGAAATTAGTTCTAGAAGTCAGATGTGTCCAAAGTAAACAGGAAAGAGAGTAGAGGAAGTCGAAAGGTCTGTGCAGCCAGGGTGTTCTGCAGTGCACACATGCATGTGTGCACGCACACACACACACGGCGATGTGAAGTAGCCTCTTAAACCCACCATCACAAGAGCTCTCTGTGGGCGGTGAGAACAAAATACAGAGTAGCTACCGTGCAAGACTCGGACACCTGCTGGCAATGTCACAATGTCACATCATCTCATCTGTGCTCACCCCTTGTGACTTGATCTAGGTGGAAGTTTCTCTAATTACACGGATGGGCGCTCTGTAAGTCCTGATGCACAGACAACCTCACCCTGACAGTCTTTATTAAATTCCAAATGGAAGCCAGAAAAAAACAGACCTATACTGGGCCCACCTAAGAGCAGTTACCGAACAGAGTGGTCTACTTCTGAGTAATGCTGTTTGATCAGCATGCATTCAGGGGTTACAGACTCACTATGTTCTCAAACACATCAATCGGAAGTAGAAGCCGGTGCCTGCCTGGTCAAGACTGCAAGCTATACCTCTTTCTAGAATTTCAGTTCCTAAGGTTGTAAGGATAGCCGTGTGACAATATGCCTCTTTTCAAATGTCATAAAATAATCTGCAACTACTATCACATAATTAAAGCAGTATTTCAAGGGTTTGGGAGACCTTGGGAATTCTTTAACCATTCTTTTCTCTCTAAATAGAGATAGGCACTTTTTCAGACAAATCATACTACTAATAGGTTAGGCTCTCCAGAGTTAGTACAAGCTGGCCCTGGCCAGCGTGGGGATCAGCAAGCCAGGCTCATATAAGGACACTACTGGAATATAGGTAATAACTATAAAACACATAACCCTTCTAATCACATTCCCCACATATCCTGCTATATGCATCAAAACCCAAATTCTCAAAGACTGTGCAGAGGTTCATTAGATCTGTGCGCAACTCCTTGCAGACCCGAGAAACCACGAGAAAGCTCTACAGCTGGTCTATAATCTGGCTGGAGAACTGCACTGAGCGCCACCAAAGGGTGGCAGAGGTGATGCAAAACTGCCTCATTGTCAGAGACAATGTCAAGTTGAATTTTTAAAAGGATGAATAAATTGATAAAACATTCAGTGTTATAACTACATCATAGCTATGTGGTAAAACCTACTCAGATCCAGTGGGGTCTTGGGGTTCATCTTACGGGTGGGTTCTCTCATAGTCTCTGGATTAGTTCTGTAAGTAGATGCTTTTGGGCCGAATTTCAACAGTGCATAAATTTAACAGTGCATAAATTAACACAGGAAATTCCCCGAAGAATGAGGGAGAAGCTTTGTGAATTATAAAAATTGCTTCATTTAAGTGAGGAACTGCTAACACTTAATGCAGAGAAAGAGATTCCTCGCTTTTGCTCACCATTCATATACTTGGGGCTACAGAAACTCGTGGTAAACAACTAGGTAGATTACCAAAAGGAGAGAAGGGCCCAGGCATTAAGACTGCTCTTTTTCCAAGTTTCCTTCTGGTTCCCACCACTGAGGAATAACTGACAGCTTGCACTGTCAAACATGGACCTTGCCCTGGAGATTTGAGGTATTGTGTTATTTCCGCTTATTAAAATGACTTTAACTGCTTCCCTCAAATATTTTTATTACACAGTGATTTTGCCACCCGCTTTCTGAATTGCAGTTCTCTTGTAGAGACTAACTATCTTCACAGGGCGCAAGTGACGGGCCGTCTCAGTGCGTTTATGGGAAATTATGGCAACCTGGGATTGCTAAGCAATCTTAACAAAGAATAGTCTTTTTTTTTTTTTTTTTTAAGATATGACTCGGAGCTTCTCTCTGGTTGAGCTCACTCAGCATCTTCCTGGGATTTCAAGCATAATCAGGCTGGTACAGATGCTGGCACGTCTACACATTCTGAACAGGGACACTAACATTAGAGTGTGTCCTGAGTTGGACATAGACCTGGTACGTGTTTGCATTAAACAGGGACAGGAAAAGTAAGGTTGGAAGAGAGTGAGCTGTGATGAGGAAAAATAGAGTGAGGTGATTGTAAGATAAGAGGGAAAAGTAATCTATAAATTCAATTTAGGAGAAACACAAAGCCAGGCTTGCCTGTACATGGAGTGCCACTCCTCACTACCTGAAAATCAGATTAGCTAACTTATTTTGTCTTCAGTGTCTGTCTGTTTGTTCTCCCAAGCTAGGTCTGTTTTTTGTTTTCCTGCTTTGGAGGAAATACAAGTTAACTTTTGTCTGCTTGGATCTTGTTTTTATATCTTCTATGACAAATGCTCTATGTAATATTTGAATTAAGTTACAAGTAATTAACTGTTTATACATCTCGACACAGTTACAGACAAAACAACAATACTGCTGTTCTAACTCTTAAAGGATGAGCACTAGAAAAGAAATACCTATTAAGAAAAATGAAAATCTATCACCATGGTAATATTTCTTCTATTAGCCTCAGATTAAAAAAAGAGAAAATATCATAAAGCAAACTATTACTCTCAGAAAGTAGTTCAGCAAAGGATTTTTATGATGGAAGAGGCCGGGATAACATCTTTAAAGTTTGGAATTTAGTTTGCTTTGATATGTCTCCAAATTCCAAGGGAAGTTGGGAAATCTATTACAAAACACCCATGTGTCATCTTGTATAGTGCATCCCAGCTAGAAGATTAATAAATATCACTAGGTGACAATGTTGAAGAAGCCTTTAAACAGTCCAAACATGCTGCCGGGGTCTTCAAAGAGTTAACCTGGATTTAGCTTTGTCCTCTTCAAAGGTAGGTGGCACATATATCAGCCTCTGCCCCCTCCACACAGACCAGGGTGCCCGAAACAGCAAAGCTGAAGGTCTGAACTAGCCAGGGAACAGTGGGAAGGGAAAGGAGGGCTCCTTTGTCAGGGGCTCCTGCTCTCCTCTCATGCCACCTACCAGCATGTGCTCAAGCCTGAGAGTGCGTGCCTAGGGCAGATGTGATCAAACCTCTCAGGTAAGCAGTGTGGGATGGACACAGACACAGCTGGACTTGTGAAAAGTGTAGGGTCTCAGTGGAGTCCCAGCCAACAGGCCCCACACTTAATATACTGGAAGTAACAGTCAAAATGTCACATGTCAACCCATCAGAAATTCTTTAAGCATAGCTGAAGATTGATGTGAACAAGTAGATCCACCAAGTCTCCTGGGAAGTACGGTGACAACGGAGATGTCCTGGTCCTACGTCCAACCCCATGTGATTCTGAGGGGGACCCACACTCACGACCTGATTTTACACAGAAAACCCCAGGCCTGGAAGGCAGGGCAGGCTCTGCCATACCTATGAGCCATACTATCTGGACATGAAGTATACGAAGGAGATTGCTGAGGCTGGAAACATGATCTGTAAGGTGCTTCTAGCTCCCACAGCCGGGCCTATTAAATCATTTACATCTCATGCAAATGAGACAACCATAAAATAGAACCCTGATTTTAAGCTGTTACTGTTTTTAAAATAAGGCAATATCTGAGCCCTCGTCAAATACAAATCCAACTTACAAGGGAGATAAAATACTGTCCCTCAGAAGGATGACTGAATTTTGTCAGGGGAGTCCCACCATGTATAACAATACTGTGGTCTTCTATTCTGGTGGTACTATGTATTGGGGATGTCATTTATATTTTGGAAATGAGACTGGGTGGGTGTACCCATTGTGAATGGATTGTCACACTGAGATGTAGTCACAGTTACTAAGGTCTTGACCCCATGCTCCTGAATGTAGCCGGGTTACTATTTTTTAATATTCCTAAAGAGGATGACAGGAAGTACAGATCCAAAAGGGGGTTAACTCACAAGATGTCCTTAGTTGTGTCCTTCCTTGAGCTGTGCTGACTGCTTGGTTACTGACTCACTACCTACTGACTGATGTAAAGTTCTGCTGTGGTCTATGAGCTCCTCACTGTCTCATCAGACTTCAGGCCTCACGCTGCCTTTGGGCATCCCCTGGGCTGGCCCTTGCTATGCCCGTGGTTCTGATATTGACTTCCTGTTCCATCTCCTAGAAGACACTCAAGGGTCCCCTCCTTCAAGCCCTCAAGTCAACAAAAAGGAATTGAAACTCTAGACACAGTGATTAGATTAAGTTGCCAACAACAGCCTTACCCAGTATCTCTACTCTCTAGTGAGCAGAAGCGAGACAGATCTGGAAGCTAACCCTCTCTCTACCCTCCACTTGAACACATTTTGGTCCACTAATTGATAAATATTACAGGGTTTTCTTGCTTATTTCTTCCGTGCTCCCATGTAAGGCAAGTGTAGTGAGATGGAACAAAAACCAGGCTTTGAAAGTAAGAAACAAATAATTCAATCATGGGGAGCTAAGAGAATTATGAGGCTAAGCAGATAGGAGCAAAAGGAGACCCAGAAGTCTGTCAATTGTTGCTCTTCATTTTTAAATGCTATATCTCATATAGCTATCCTGGAGTTTTTAAGTCTTAGAAATGATAATTAAAGCAATTTCATATCCCCTTACCCTAATGAAGAACACATAACTTAATATACTGGAAGTAACAGTCAAAATGTCACATGTCAACCCATCAGAAATGCTTTAAGCATAGCTGAAGATTGATGTGAATAAGTAGATGACTAAGAAGAAAGGAAAAGTAAACCCGGAAATCTTCCTACTAGTAAAATCTATTAGTCTCTACAACAGTGCCCAAGGGATCCTGAGAAAGCCATCTTTTGAGTCATTTAAAAGTGGAGTGGATTTGGCTCCTGGAATTATTCCACGGGGGGAACCTGGTCTATGTAGGAAATGGACAATAGGACCTAATAGATTGTTGTCATGTTGACATGTCTGGCCTGTAAGGAAGGCAGCCCATCAGGAATTGCTATGATGGTATATGAAGATCACATATACTGCTAACATCTCTCCTAACAAAGTGGCAAGACAGGGTCGTGAGACTAGGGAAACTCCACAAGAAGCAAAAGGTCATCCTAGTGTCACAGAAAAAGTAGCTCAGTGGTACCTATGTTCATGAACTTAATTCTTTCTGTTTTTTTTTTGTATTGGGACTGTGGATCGAACTCAGGACCTTGCACTTATGAGGCAGGTGCAGCACCACTGAGCTAAATCCTCAGCCCTCAAACTTAAATCTTTTCATGATCTGGTTAGAAAATGAATTGGAGGAGAACTGAATCAAATTTCCCCATGAAGTCAACCCTGATCATTGAATTTGATTCTTTTATTGTTCAAAAACTAAACATACTTGATTCTTAAAACAAAACAATAACAAAAATGCCTTTGTTTTGCTTTTATGTCAAGGTACATTTGGTCTAGTTGTTAAATTTACCATCATGACTTCCCTGGGTTTCAGTGCTCTCAACTGTAAAATGGTGAAAATAAAACCATCTCTATTTACATCTCAGGTTGTCATAAAAAAACAAGAGAATATATGTGAAATGACCTTGAAATGTTAAGTACTGGAGAAGTGTAAGTGGTGGTGTTTCTTGATTTTTTCCCCACTACAGTGCGGCCCATCTTAGAATGCCTTGTGGACCTCCAACTTTTTACTATTACTTTATAACTTGCTAGTAACTGAATATAAAAGCTGCGAAAACAAAAGTACTTCAAACATACTAGTTGAATGATCTGCCTAATTTCAGTGTGAAATAATACAAATCAGGAAAGATGGGGGAAAATAAGATTTATTTAATACTTTGTATAATAATATTACCGCTGTGCTTTGTGGTAATAATTCATATTATTACTCCACAGGCAAGAAACATCAAGACTCAAGGTCACAGAACTAGTAAGACAGGGTTTGGACACAACTCGGATCTGCCAGGTTCTAACTCTATTGAGCCATGTGGCATATCTGTATTTGTTACATGTTAATTCTGTTATATTCCATGAAGAGGCATCAACCATCTCATGAGATTTGCTGTGTATGATTTAACACAACCTAGGCAGGCAGGTTGGAGTCAAAGCTCCAAAAACTTCACAGTTATCCTTTGAGGAACGTTACACATAGCCCTGTGGAAATAAACAAGTATATGTGATACCAATGTTGAAACATGTACTTTGTCAGGGCCATTCTTTCTGACTACCCAGCAAAAGAGTCAATAAGGCACTATTACCAAGTTTAAAAAAAACCGTAAGTCAATCTGAAAGACCCATATATTTCAGTTAGCATTAATAGCGAAGGCTTGGGCTTGTTAAGAGCTCATTACAAGCTATTTTTGACAAATGTCCTAACTTAACATTAGCACTATACCATTTACCAAAGACCTTTAAAGAAACAAATCTTTGGCATATACTAAAGAGTTACCCAAGTGCTGCTACAACCAAGAAACAAACAAAAGCTGCAAGTCACTAGGCTTTTAAAGACAACATATGCTTTCATCTTAAGGATATTTTCCCCACTAGTGTTACTATTGTTTTCTGGCTGTATCAGACAACTCTCCCAACTCTCATCCCAATAACCAGACTGATTATTTATTGAGTGTTAGAAGTTTAAAGTAATTGGTATTACAACTTCAGCAAACTGGACTACAGAAAGACATGCTGTGTAACCCAAGCACTAAATTTAGTTGGGTTGGGAGATCAACTCTAGGGAGTTTGTCAGCAGAAAGAACCACGTTTTCTAATGATTTCTGTTTCTCAGAACCACCTACATCTACCTGTTAAAACAGTTAAATGACAGGCAATATTGTGACCTGTTAGGATTGTTAATTTGCTTTAAGGTTATCATTAGCTTTCTAAAGTACATAAATAAGAGAAAACACATATTCTGTGAACATCATATTGTTCTGATATGAACAGTCAAAAGAAATACATGAAAGCAAGGGAAATTCTTTCAAAAATTATATCTTTGGTCTCCCTTTGTGTGCTCAACTGAGGAGCCTCTACCAAACTAGTTGAAGGACAAACTAGGAACCGAATGGTGTAAGATTATCTACTATTTATGACCCCAAAGCTGCTTGACTTAATTTGGCTCTTTCCTTTATGCTGGTTTTGAATACTGGTGTGGGCACATGAGGGAATGACCTTGGGAATATAATTATTAGCAGACAAAAGGTTTGGAGCAAATGATAATTTTAACAGAATGTTTTTCTCTACAGGAAAATGAGTTGACAAAAGAAGAATCCAGTCTCTCTTGCACAGTGATCTAGATGGAAGTTAAGAACTAACCAACTCATTACAGTAATTCTTTTTTTTTTGAGACAGGGTCTCGCTTTGTAGTTCAGGCTGGCTCTGAGCTCACTATGTAGCCCAGGCAAGCCTCGAACTGAGCAATCTTCCTGACTCTGCCTCCCGAGTGCTGGGATGACAGGCGTGAGCCACCATGCCTGGCACTGTGGTATGTGGTATTGATTGCTGGTGGGTGTGAGTCTCCATGCCCAGCATTGTATGTGGTTACCGGGGATCGAACTCAGGACCTTGCGCTTGCGAGGCAGGCACTGGAACCACTGAGCTAACCCTCCAGCCTCATTACAGTAATTCTTGATGAGGAGGACACAGAGTTTATAAAGCTTTCCTACACATACACATCCTTCCGCCTGCCCCAAACACTGGGCGTTCTACTGTTCCGGTGCCCCAGACAGCTCACCTACACACCCACCTGTTTGGCATGATTGACACAGTGCATATACTGGTTAGCCAGAGCGGAGCAGCTCAGGGTCTGCTGGGTGTTCTCGCGGTAACACTGGAGGATTTTGGCCTGCAGGTCAGCACAGACTGGATGGTACTCATACCGCCTGAAAAGAAACACAGGGATTACTGAGACACATAGTCTTTGTTTAGAATATAAATGCCAAGAGAGAATACATAAAATATTAAATAAGCTGAAAATGTTGCAAATACAGGAGAACATTTAGTGAAATGATTTTCTTCACATATTAAATAAACATATCCAAAATTTTCCCATGGCAAAAATGTGTGGAGTAACTAAATTCTAGGCAATTAGTTCCACTAACTGATAGCACTACAGGTTACTCTGGATGCTCTAACCACTTCTCCTGAATCCAAACCCAAAACCTATGAATGGGGGCAAGCCTTTGCCTGCTGGACCCGAGGCAGAAATCAGAGAGCCCTGACCTTTCTCACACCCCACACATGGCAGGTCACAAGGTTGAAGATCCCCACAGTCTGTTCCTTCACTCACTAAATTCAAATTACTTCTAATCTGGATTCCAGATCCAACCTCCAGACTGGTCCTGTCTCTTGGCTGATGCCCTCTATTCCTGTTCCACATGTCTTCCACAGTGTCCTTTCTACTATGTGAATCTAAGCCAGTATCATCCCTACTGCTTCTTAAATAGAATACAGGACAATAAGCACAATTCTTGCTGAAGGGGTTCCTGCCTTGAGCTTCCACCTCAGCGTACACACTGCTGCACACATCACATTCACACATTTCTCCTACCTGTGCTCATTTGCTCTTGACTTTGGGAGTACTGGGCCTCCAACCTGCCCCACAGCTAAATATCAAGAAAATATCTACTCATCTTTCAAGACCTTGACTCAAGTGTAACCTACAGCTGTTTTCATTCGCCTACTTGGTAGAGTCTATCATGCCTTTTCAGGTGATCTTCTGGTCCTGTATCGATGTCCATCACCCGTGTGACACCAGCCATAGTGTGGTCTAGTGCAGCTTACTAGCCTACATTTATTAGAATGCAGATTTCAAGAAGGATCAGTCCTTTTCTTTCTGATGTTAGCTATTAGATATGGGTATTCTTTAAAAGTCACGCAATAAATCTGCTGAATGAATACAAATAAGTAAAAGGAAAGTATAATAAAATTCCCTAGGTTAAAGTTCTGTAACTCTATTTTAAAAATCTCAGATTTTAGATTTTCACAGTTAATATGCTATCTTAAATGTAAATGTTGCCAGAAAGCTTATAATATACACTTGAAAAAAACCCACAAAATTATCAAAATGAATTATATCTGTGAAAATAAAAGATTCTTGTTAATATGGTAGGGAAACTTGGACTAAAAGACTAGACACACAAAAAGAAAATACATAAAGTTATCCCTTTAAATCTAGGAATTTGTATTTTTTCAAATTAGTTTTGTTTAACAAAAAATGCTCAGAGACTTTGTCAGTTCTGTCTTTGAATTTTAAATTTGTCATTTTCCTATAATCTTGAAATACATTATTTTAAATTTAATGGGTTCTAAAAAACCCCTTGAGAATACAGGGGGAATATTTTCCATCGATAAGGAAACCCCTGGGTGACAATTTGTCTCCTCATTACTTTTATCCAACATACTAAGCTAATACATATTTTGCTGGAATAGAAATGCAAACTATGTTACTGATCCCTGAGGGAATTACTTCCTACTATTCTTTAAAGAAAGCAGACACGGGGAGGGGAGGGAATCCTACAAATTTTACATAATATTACTTTTGCTTTTTCATTCATTATTTCACTCCATTGTCAAATAACTAAGAAGAGAATTTAAATCCAATTCCAGGAGTTTCAATTCTCTTTAAGATTTCAAAGTTTAGATGTCTGCGAATATTCCTGGACAAACTTCCCTGAGCTCCTACCATGAACATCAGTGTTTAAAAGAAGTCAGCTGTACTTCCAAAAGCATACACACAGATACCATTATCACATTCTAGTAAGACCCACATCTAGATAAACGTCCAAATAAAGTGACTAAGCATCAGGTCAAGTGGATGTAGTTAAGATATGACTAAGGACTTTAATAGTTTGTAGGAAGGTAGAGTCTGTCTAGTATTGGCAACTGACCTTGTCTGCAATGTATCTTGGATTTAAAGGCAGAGGAGGAGGGAGGATGAAAAAGGAAAGAAGACTAGAACAACCTTCACCAAATATATGGCCCTTCTCCAGTAACACAAAAAAAAGTAGAAGCAGTGAAGTTAGAATCCACACATTAAAAATATGTATGTGCTTTTCTTCTACAAAGACTATTATGCAATAAGATAATTCATCT
>PVIC010001960.1:17529-83337 GCA_004025085.1 Thryonomys swinderianus
ACACGCCCACCAACAATCAACACCGCATACCACAATGCCGGACGTGGTGGCTCACGCCTGTAATCCCAGCACTCGGGAGGCAGAGACAGGAGGATTGCTGAGTTTGCGGCGGCTTGCCTGGGCACCATAGTGAGCTCAGGGCCAGCCTGAACTACAAAGCGAGACCCTGTCTCAAAAAGCAAAAAAAAAAAAAAAAAAAGATAATTCATCTAGTGACATGGACTCCTTAGAAAGAAGTAATGGAAATTTTACAGAAGAAGGTAATAGTTTTACAGAAAAAGAAGTTTTACAGAAAAAGAAAGAGGTAAGGTAAGCTGTACATAAATATTTACTTTGAGCTGAGTTATTAGTTATGGAAGTTAAAGGACACGAGTTATTTATGATTTGAAATGTATCAAAATATAGTTCTATCACCACAAATCAATATTACTACTTACTTCTAGGGGCCTATTCTGTGTGTGTGTGTGTGTGTGTGGGGAAGGGCACATGTATGCATCGGCCCAAGTATGCGTAGCTATCATCTGAAACCCTTTTTGTACATATTTCACCCTGTATTGATGATTAGATGGAAGGGGAGGGGAAAAGCAGTGGAAATCCATATAATTGCTCCCCAGTTCCTGGAGGAGACTCTGGTACATTTTTCTTGGATTAATCTGCAAGGGCAAAGCCCTGCCTTTGTATTGATCTACGATGCTTGTTATGCTGTCCTAATGCACTCTTTTCACTTTGGGAAAATGCTAAATGAGATTACTGTCTAACATTAGAAGGCCATAAAGCACAAGCCTTTGCACCTTCCATCCAGGAGAAAGGTTTCAAAGACATTTTCAATATACATTATGGCAAACCCTCTGTATAATCATAGTCAGTGATGGACTTTTATTGACTGCTTTTACTACTGCTGATGGAAACAGCCATAATTAGGCAAACATAAAAGGTAGGATTTCAAGATACATAAAAAAGAAAATTAAATCTGAGTTGCAAATGACACTTAATTTAATTTCACTATATGTAAGAAAATTCAAAAAAGAAACAGTAAATGACAATAAAAAGAGCAAGAGAAACTACCCATCTGGAGAATTTGGAACAATAATAAGAAAGATAAAATAACTATCTAGAACAGTTTAGCCAGAAGCAATTGGTAAAATAAAGTTCACCTTTGAAAATACTTAAAAACCAGTAAAAAAATTCCAGTTACAGTCACTTGAAATAACTGAGGAACCAACCCCATGTATATCGCTTTCCTCTTGTACTCTCAGATCCCTTCCTTATTTCCATAAGCACTAACAGCTTCCTTCAGCGGTACTTATGGCCAAGGAAGCTGGTGAGAGTGCATGAGGCCAGAAATGGAGTACCAAAGACTTTACCAAGAACAAAAGTCAAAAGCAGCACTCCTAGTTTGCAAAACTTTTTTTTCCCCCACTAATATTTACTGGTAATATTCATGTTAAAGGCATCTAAGAAAATATACTCAAGTATATTACATTGACAGGTCTACTGTAGGAACTTTAGGAAAAGAAAAGTATAAAAGTATACATTAAGGCCGGGCGTGGTGGCTCACACCTGTCATCCCAGCACTCGGGAGGCAGAGACAGGAGGATTGCTGAGTTTGAGGCTTGCCTGGGCTACATAGTGAGCTCAGGGCCAGCCTGAACTACAAAGCGAGACCCTGTCTCAAAAAAAAAGTATACATTAGGTTATTTCTAATTTTCCAGTGCTTCAAACAATCTCGTGATGGACAAATTGCTATTGCCATTTTTGGCAATATGGTACTATTATACCTTCTTATAATTTAAATTAACTGATCAAAGTGAAATGAAAAATTTTCCATAAGGTGAATTATTATATTCGTAAGTTTGCTCTTAAAACTCTCTGAACATAGTAATATATGGTTATCTGTTTTACAAATATTTGTCAGTGTCAGTGATGCTTCTTCTACTTTCATGTCTTAGAATCTTCGAGTCTGAGCTTTAAATTCTGAGGAAACTACCCATTTTTTAGTTCTGCTAATATAAATGGCAAGTGTGACAAGACAACTTTAGAGCCAAAAAAATATGGAGACAGCTCCTCTCATGCTACTCTCCACTCAGAAGAGAAGCTGTGCCATGACAATCGCTTAGCTGCTGTGATTCCAGAAGCTCTTGGGAACACAAGTCATTCAATATGTGTGCAGGCACACACACAAAAGGGTCATCTCCATGGATCTGAGCTTTGAGAGAATACTACAGATACTATAATGAAATATTAGAGGAAGGAAAGAGCAAAAGATGAGGGAAGGAGTGAAAAACAGAATGAAAATGAACCACTAGTTCCAAAGTGAAAATTCTGATTTTTTAAACAGAATCCAATAATGCATATATTTCTTGAGGTCAAGTGCTCTGTTAAAGCCCTGTCTAACACATCAAAAGGAATCACTCATCACAGCTCTGGAGTCTTTAATTCCTATTGTACAATACAAAAAGCTCTTATTTTATTTTGTGCTAAGCTGTTTATTAGGTGTTAAGCCCAGTGGCTAGGATTTCTGCTTTTCTTCTAAAATGCAAAACTAAAGCGACTAGGCACATTGCCAGTATTTAAAATGATGTAATAATTTACTTGTTTCTCTTATCATATATAATAAAGCTATTAGAAAATGCAATACAAAGGAAGTGTCTAAAATAGATTTACCTTCTGCAAAACTTTTTAATTTTACCTCACAGTATATTGCTATTAGCTTTCAGAATAAAATGTAAACAGATTCTAACAATGCAAGACCTAAAGCAACTTATTTTCAAGCTTTCCTGACATTCTTGTTAATTGCTAACCACTTCATTAATGTTTCTATCTGAACTATAATAAAATATACTTTAGAAGTCAAATAGCTCCACAAGGTGCCTGCTTTTTGTTTCCACATATATTTTGCGATATGATTTCTTTTTTTCTTTTTTTTGAGACAGGGCCTCGCTTTGTAGTTCAGGCTGGCCCTGAGTTCACTATGTAGCCTAGGCAAGCCTCGAACTCAGCAATCCTCCTGTCTCTGCCTCCCGAGTGCTGGGATTACAGGCGTGAGCCACCATACCTGGCATTGTGATATGTGGTATTGATTGCTGGTGGGTATGAGTCGCCACGCCCAGCATTGTATGTGGTTACTGGGATTGAACTCAAGACCTTGTGCTTGTGAGGCAGGCGCCGGAACCACTGAGCTAAATCTCCGGCCCTGCGATATGATTTCTTACAGACAACTATTAGTACACAATGACTGTTAACTATGTTGTCTATCATAACAGAAGAAAAGTCAGAGGCCTTCACTGTCACCAGCTAGGAACTCTGAGCTCAACGCCTGCCTAAGCGCTTAGCTCAAGGAACTAGTCAAACTAACAGCACACCATCACCCATAGTGAGTGCTGCACCACTCAAACAACAAGCTCCACTTGGGTGACATAAAAGAAACAGCTCAGGCTTCTCATCTGCACTTAACCCATCTCAGAAAAATATTTGAAAGATGCTGTCATACTGAACATGTATAGATTTTGGTCTTGTTTTTATTCCCTAACAATTTAATATATAACTACTTATATCGAATTTGCATTAATTTGGTATTATAAGTAAGCCAGAGATAATTTAAAGAAACCGGGAGGATGTGTGTAGACTGTATGCAAATATTAATAAGCCATTTTACATAGGAGACCTAAGTGTTCACAGATCTTGGTGCCCTTAAGGTTCCTGAAACCAATCACCCATGGATACAGAGATGACTGTATAAAGATTTCTATACTATAAACCCTTGAAAGAGTAATGTCCATCTAAAAATATTTTAATATTCAATTAAAATGTTTACTATTTTAACCTGTTGGCTTTGTAAAAAGATATCAACATCACATTCAACAATCTGGACTCACTAAGAATGGTGGGAGAGGTCTTGCCCCAGATTTTAGGACCTTATATAAAAGTCTTAAATCCAGGAAAATCCCAAAGGAAGGACCTATCCCAGTTATGATGAGCAGTGCCGTCCTGGTCATAAGCCACGCGCCCACTCACTCTTTGCATGTAGGTACCGATACCCCAAAATGAAGCGGAGTGGAGAACTTTGCAGTTTTGCAATAGATTTGTCTTTCCTATTCAGCAATATTGCACACCTGGAAATGAGGTGCAACCTAGGGGGATAGTGGAAGGTGACAGCACCTGATCACAGGACAGCTGGTATGCAGGTAGCAGTGGAGAGCAGGGCATCTCTCTCTACTGTTCACAAGGAACCCTCTTTGCATCCTGCCAGTCACCTAAGCTGGGTGGAATCCTGTTGCCCGGGCCCAACCAGCCTAAGGAAAGAAATGGATAGTTCTTGGCTCCAGTGGGGCCCTGGAGTTAGAAAACCGGGGCCATTTTCTGAGTCCCCAAAGACTGATGCTCCCACAGTTTGGTTTCAGGTGGCATAGAAAGGCTACAGGCATCTTAATGTTAGTAAAAAGGAAAACAAATTGTTCCAAAAATTCCTCCAAGTAATAATGCCTTTGAAAAGAAATAAGTTATTCATTCAGGTGAGAAATATCTGGAAGCCAGGCATCTGGTGTGAGGCAGAAAAAACAATTAGCTGGCTAACTTTCACTTTCCACCACATCATGGTATTGACTCATATTTGGGCTATGTGCATTACGGTTTTTACTTACAAATGGAAGATAAAATTTCATTCTTCCTTACATAAAAGCTGTCTTGAACAAGAGGCAATAATTAGGTATGGTTTGGGGACCCAGAATACACTGATGTCAATATTAACTCAATCGGTAAACACTTGAAGTCAACTTCCAGGTTTAGGACCTCAAGTCCTCATGAGATGCTACCTTCTCAAACTCCCCAAGTTTTTTCATCTAACTTACTGTTCTACAACTATTGTACTGCACAACAGTCTGGCTGGGGAGGCTTTATCTAGAGGAATAAGGCATCCTTTCCTCCTGTTCTTTCTTAACAATGCTTGGAAAATTACACAATAAATCAAGCAATAATGTTGTAAGAAAGAAAGGTACTCAGTAGAGTAACAACAGTGCCTGAGAGAGCAGCAGTTTCTGCAGTATTGGAGGTAGAAACAAAACATGATCTCTTGCCATGCACACAGCAGGAATATAAGAAAATCATAGTTCAATGGGTATTTGGACAAGTACTCTCTGTGTACTTTTGTAAGATCCCCAGGCAGTGAAATGAAGAGATTACACACTACATGTGGATCTCCAGGGTATATATCAATGTGTAAATGAGACCCTACAAAATTGTTACATATAAAATTGTTGCTATTTGAATATCTCAGTAAAAGAATATGTTAGTTTCAGGGTCAAGAGATCCATTTTTATTAAACAAAAAGATGGCATTTATTCTCTTCACTTTATAAAGTACCTGCTTAGACATGTTAGAAGATGGTAATCATAATCATATACAATGAATTGGCCTTAGATTTCTTTTCTTTAAACTTTCTTATCAACCTAATATATTGAACTTATGCTGATACCATTTTAAAGTTAAGTTCCAAGGTTTTTGGTGAGTTATTTCTACTCCCTCATGTTTCTACTTTACAATGTTCATAAAATTGGTTCAAGGATGGAAAGTATGAAGGTTGGTTCATTCGTTCATTCTTTTAACCCCTCAGTCACACCTGCAAGTATGAGTAAGGATAGACAATTATTAAACATTCATTACATGGCATCCACGGTGACAGGTGCTGTATACGACACGTCCCTTGATGACAGTCAGCTAGCTCATAGTCTGGGGGGTGGAAGGGGACAAAGGTGTATTCTAGGTCTCATGAGACGATCAAGAGGTAATAATGTTATAAACATGGTTCTAGGCAAATAGAGGTCTGGTTTTGAGTATGAACAACAGAAGAAATCTGTCATTAGTGAGTGCAAAGTGAGGGCTGACCTCAAGATTCCCTCAAATAACTGTCAAGCCAGCAGAGAGATCTGTCCAGTGTATCCAGATCTCTGAGACTTTGACCTTGAGTAAAGGATATTTCCATACTTGGGTTATAAGCTTCCAAAATGCATTCTCTCACTCTGCGTTTTCCTCAGACAAAAGGTCAGAGTTTGTGTTCATGACAGTGCTAACACAGGTTTGATCTGGAAAAAGTAGCTGTATGCAGTAATAAGTTCTGAATCAATCAGAGAATCCAAAGGAAATAATCGGAAGCAAAGTTTCATCCTCACCAACAGTAAGAGTGTAGAGGTATTCCAGCTGCAACTCCTGGCACCCTGACAATATCATTTTCAACTGATGTGGGCAGTAGTCTTCAGCTTGTATCATTTATTCTAGGAGTGCTTTTTTTTTTTTTTTTTTTTGAGACAGGGTCTCGCTTTGTAGTTCGGGCCGGCTCTGAGCTCACTATGTAGCCCAGGCAAGCCTCGAACTCAGCAATCCTCCTGTCTCTGCCTCCCGAGTGCTGGGATTACAGGCTAGGAGTGCTTTTTGTAACCACCTTTTCCTTTTTTTTTTTTTTAAACTGATGTTGTCAAGAAGGAAACCCGATTAAAAAAACAAAAACAAAAACAGATAATTTGATCTTGTATGTGTGCCCAGATTTGGAGGCAGAAGGGAGATGGGAGGAACTGCGATCAGTTAGGAAAGGTAGAATAATACCAGGATACAAAATAATTTCCTAGAATTAGGGAGGAATCCTGCAGGAGAAAGAGAAGTCATGGGCTATATTGGTTCAGGTGGACAAAAGTAGAGGAATTGACTGAAGAACAACTTACTCTATTGGAAAAGGACTCAACAAAGAGGAGACTGCAACTTCTAGACCTGGGAACTTGTTTTCAAAGATAACTTTAGTTCTGAGCTCTTGAAGGGGCATTACTCCCTTCATTGCTCAGGCTTCCTAGGGGAAGTCTTCAGGTTCAGGAGAACCTGAAATAACCAACAATACTTGTCCCCAAGACAGCCAAGGAACAAGAAGTGGTGTTGGCAAAGGCATCAGTCCTCTGACAGGCTCAATGAACCTAAGATCTGGCCAGTCACTGTAATGAATACTAAACGTAACCTCCAAGAGATAATCATTCTGATCTGGAAACATATTCACTCTCATAGGTCTTATCACTGTGATTTGATTATGTTTGACCAACTGTTAATGTAATAGCAGAGCGACACAGAATCTTCTTGTTGCACAATATAAAGCCAGTATCCTGAGCAGACACACAGTTGAGTACATACATTCATGTATGAATTTTTAGGTGCTTATAATTATATATTTATAATTATATAATTATAATATTTTGGGTGCTTATAATTTTCAAAAAAGAATTACCCCTTGGGATGAATTTCCTTGCTCCTTTTCAGTTGAGGGAGACTTGAAATGCCCACACAAAAAAATACATCCTAGCACCCCTACCTCTCCCCTGCTATGATTAAACTTAAGGGAATCCATTTAATAGCAAGTCAAGAGCAGTTTAATTTTTAAAAATTCAAAACTGTCACATTTCTCAATGAGGAGTGTGACACATTCTAAAATTAAAAAAAAAAAACCTAGGGTAAGACCAAAATTTAAGTCTATAGTGAGAGAATGTGTTACAGTAACCTAGGTATACTCTTTCCTCCACTACATTTTAAAAGTGAGATTCAAATACCAGATAGACACTGGAGGCAATGTGTCTGCCTCCCTTAACTGAAAAAACAAATGTATGTATTTTAGTGACAAGGAAAGGAAAAAAAGTCACTCATACTGATTTACCCTTTAAGGGTCAGAGTGTTGAAAATGAGCAGAGGAAGCACAGTTGGGGGTGGGATGGAGTGAAGCCTTCCTCTGCCTTCCATCCCATCTGGTTGCTCCAAGAGCAGGCTCAGGCACTGGTCCTGGAGAGGGAAAGTCCCCAGACACAGTGCTGCCAGGCAGAAAGAATACTATGTGCATAAGACAGCTATGGCCACTGGGTGTAGGGTGGTAAAGGATGTGAGGAACCAACAGTAGAGGGAATACTAAATTCACCCTCTCAAGAAGCTCATCATTTACTGGAGATCACAGGAAACAGGAAACAACCTAGGTGTCAAGGAAACACAACAGATAGAAAAAAAAAAACTACAATAGGTCCAAGGGAGGAAGCAATCCTTTCCAGCTGGGGGTAGATAGCCTGGGAAGTTCCTGGGAGAGAGGACTAGAAAAGACTGAATGAGTAATAGGGCCCCCAAGAGGTAGAAAGGCCATTTGTGAAGGCCTGTGTGAGTCAAGGTCCAGGGTTTGGCAAATTCTGCATGATTGGGAAGTTCAAGCTTAGTGGAGAGTTGGAAAGTGTAGAAACAGCACTGAAAAGAGGTTGATGCACAAAGTCTTCCAATCAGAGATGGCATGCCACAGGTCATGGTAAGCCACAAGCCTTTTTCAAAAACAGAATGCACTTATTCGGGTGCCACCTTAGGAAATTAATCTTATGTAAATAAATTAGGTGGACAGAAGTGGATGGTTAGATGGTTGATGGAGAAATACTCAGATTAGATGGTTGATGGAGAAATACTCAGCTGGAAAGATGAAATACGTTGACAAGAAAAGGAGGACATCATAACTGGCAGGACATGTAGGCACAGAAGAAAAAGGACCAGGGGAATTGCACAGTGAGTTGGGCCTTGAGAATTTAAAGACTGATGGTGGTACACGCTATAGCCTCAGCTACTCAGGAAGCTAAGACAAGAGGATCACAAGTTTAAGGCCAGCCTAGGCCACTATGTAAGACTTTGCCTCAAATTTAAACAAATAAGTAAAAAGGACCATAGATGTAGCTCAGTAAAGCATGGGGTTCAATCTCCACTAGTATGAAAACAAAAGGACAAAACACAGAGGGTGCTCAAGTAACATCCGGGAGCCCAAAGCTCATCCTCATCCCTACATGACCTCATCCCTGCACTCTCTGAAGTGCACAGCTAGAGCTCAGCCTGAGGTCAGAGCTAGTCATGTACAGGCTCTTGAAGACATGTGGGGAGAAGACAGAGATGAGCCTTGGGGAAGAACTTTGAAATTGAAAGGAAAAAAGATGGAATGTTGGAGAACTGAGCATGAAGCGAAGCAGCAGCAAAATGCAGTGTCAACAGGCTGGGAAGGTCAGAGTTTCACGACAGAGGACGGTCAAAAGGAATGAAGTCTGATAAAAGGCTTTGGGATGTGATTCCCAGCAATGTGGAGAAAGAATCTCAGTATAGTGTATGACATGGAAGCCAGACAACAGGACACTGTGAAAGAAGAAAATGGGCAGCCAGGAATGGAAGCTTATGTCAGGAATTAAGTCAGGTATCTTCCATGTATACCTGACACTGTGGAAAACAAGGAAGACCAGGCGGCCCCATATGAACTGCTCTAAGGAGTCTATCTGGTAATGGCAGACTATGAAAACAAAGGGTGAAGTCTGGCCGGGGTGACTGGAAGGAATCTTAGACAAAATCATGGGATTTCCATAGGCTCTGAAGGCAGGGATGGCTTAAGCAGTGAGAGGTGGGATGGACAAACATCCTGGAAAAAACAAGAGAGGGAATGATGAAAATGAAGAGAAGGCGGAATGTTGAGCTGGAGGCAATGACATAATTAATTTTTTAATAAAAGATTTAGGTGGAAACTTACACACAGATTAAAAAGCCAAAACACTTCAGCAAGGACATGTTTTATAAGCAGATAAAGATAATCCAGTAAGATGGAGTGAGGAATGACAGTGTGTTCAAATGTTGGGAAGTCATGTGAGTTTTGTTAAAAACAGGTGGGTTTGGGCCAGAGATTTAGCTCACTGGTTCCAGCACCCACCACCTAGCAAGCGCAAGGTCTCTGGTTTGATCCCGGTAACCATGTACAATACTGGGTGTGTTGGCTCACGCCCACGAGCAATCAGTACCACATACCACAAATGCCAGGCTTAGTGGCTCAAATCTGTAATCCCAGCACTTGGGAGGGAGAGGCAGGAAGATTGCTGAGTTCAAGGCTTGCCTGGGCTACACAGTGAGCTGAGAGCCAGCCTGAACTACAAAGCAAGATCCTGCCCTGTCTCAAAAAACAACAACACAACAGGTGAGTTTTTAAGTCTTAAAAAAAAGACAAGGATTTTGTAAAATAGGAAATATTCAAAGGAAATGTGGTGGGGGAATGTAATGAGGGGAAAGCATAAATATGATTTGGAAAGAAAAAGAAATAGCATGTATATAAGGGGTAGGGGGTGTTGCTGGGTAGGGATATGGGTAAAAATGAGAATTAACTTGTGTCATATACTGGTACAAATTCCCCAGTGTTGAGTGTGATTGTGAGCTGTATATAAAATGTACCAATAAATAATTCAATTTAAAAAAAAGACAAGGAAGTGTAGTGACGAGGGTATGGGTAAGGATCAGTGGGAAGTCCGCAGTAAAGAGTATTGGAAAACGAGGCTGGTGAGATGGGGGAGGAGTACGAAGAATGGTTTGCTGGGTGGGAAACTTCAAAGTCTAGATGAGCACAGGAATCCTTGAACTTAAGCCTGCTCCTGAGAAACGGAGCAGCTCAGAGCTGCAGAAACAGAGAGTGACTTCAATTTCTCATATCAAAGAAGATACCTTTTTTTTGGTGACAAGGTCCCACTTTATAGTTGTAAATGTGTTCTACAATGCATGATCAATATTGTGAAATAGTAAATTTTCAAAGGGAAATGGGGTTTAGGAGTACACAATGAGGGGAAAGAAAAAAATTGATAGTAAAAAAAGGAAACAAAGCTTCTGTATATAGGGGTGGGGGGTTGTTTGGTGGGTAGGGGAGGGGGAAAATGAGAATTAAGTTATGTCATATACTGGTACAAATTCTCCATGTGGAGTGTAATTGTGATGTGTATATATAATGAACCAATAAATTAAAAAAAAAGAAATAGTGATCGGAGAGAGCCACTGGGGCACTGCACAAGCACAGAGGATTCCATCGTGGATGGGCCCTGGTCTCCCCTGGTGTCCTTCTACCAGAGCACAAACTTTCATGTATGTCTAAAGCAGTGTTGGCAAACCTATAACACACATGTTATTTGCTTTTTTAAGATTAAAGATGTTAACAAATGTGTTGTTTTTTCTAAACTAAAACCTCAGTATTCAGATTTAACTGCAGTGTTGGTACTTCATGATAAATAAGTAGGTTTTGGGTTGCTATTTGAGCATTCGTCTCAAAAAGCTTTGCCATCACTGGTCTAAGGCATTACATTTGTGTATTTACTGACAGCCGCTGCTTCACACTATACCATGTGTCCAGGACTACTTTACTGTTTTTTTACTCTTTGTTCTTCAAAACTTATATACCTTAATTAATGATCAGCTAATAGTCAATGAAAATGGACAAAGCTTGATATAAGTCACATTAAAAAATAGCTTATACTTATTCTATATAAGCTCTTGATATATACAAGTTCAACTTAAAATCTATGGTATTTATATGATGAAATAAATCTGAAAAAAACCCCACAATTATAAATAGCAATTGCTTCCAAGGAGGGAAATTAGATAGCTTGTCAAATAATTAAGATTTATTTTATATATGGTATTTAAATTTTCCATCGTGTGCACATATTGCTAATCAAGAAATGACTTGTTTGGAAGTACAAAGGCATATTATTTTTTTTGCCCTGAGAAATTATTATGAAGAATTTGCGTTCCTGGGCTGGGGATTTAGCTCAGTGGTACCACCCCTGACTGGCAAGTGCAAGGTCCTGAGTTTGATACCCTGTACCGAAAAAGAGAAAGTGGAAAAAAAAAAAAAAAGAATTCACCTTTCTTGCAAATGCCTGGCCATCACAATTCTTGATGGTAAAGCCAATTCCATGGGTTGTATAGAAATAGAAAACTAACTAAAGATGTAATTCAAAGATACCAGGTAGCAAAGTCTGAGTCCAGACACTACACAAGACAAAAACATAAATGGGTAAAAGAATTCATAATACCTCTATACACATCAACTTTCAGTACAAATTCAGCACATGATCTGTTTCTGGTTTATATCTCAGTAACCTCGTGAGAAAAAGTCAGAGAAAAGGCCAAATTACTGAAGTCACAGGACAGGGCACTGGATAACGTGAGACTTTTAAATACCTAGAAGCTTTCTCCACCCATGAAATTCTTTCATGCTGGTCCCTTCTCTTTTTTTTTTTTTTTTTTTTTGAGACCGGGTCTTGCTTTGTAGTTCAGGCTGGCTCTGAGCTCACTATGTAGCCCAGGCAAGCCTGGAAGTCAGCAATCCTCCTGCCTCTGCCTCCGGAGTGCTGGTATTACAAGCCTGAGCCACCACACCCGGCACTGTGGTATGTGGTATTGATTGCTGGTGGGTGTGAGTAACCACGCCCAGCATTGTATGTGGTTACTGGGGATCGAACTCAGGACCTTCAGCTTGCAAGGCAGGCGCCGGAACCACTGAGCTAACCCTCTGGTCCTGGTCCCTTTTCTTTTTAACTGTTCTCTTCCTATGTACTTTTGTCTGTTACCTGTAAGTAATTTTCAAAGCTCCAGTCTTTGCCCTCTTGTTCTTACGAAGAGTCTGGTAGAATCATTTTACTTCTTTGGGGTTCTCCTCCTGCTCTGTGTGACTGCACTGAATCTCTAGTCTGCACCAACAGTGGTGTTCTGAGCAGGGCTTCACCGCACTTCAGTTTTTCTCCAAGACATACAGATACTAATCTTCCTGTCCAAAGGCAGGGCTGGATCTGATAAGCCACTTGGAATTCTTGCACCTCTAAGATCTCTACACCAAGCATCAGCTGGATATGTTTAACATTATTTCAATAATTTATTCCAGTAAGATTTTCATCCCATTTTTCATCAATAGCAACATTAGCTCATCATTTTGCATTCAAGTTTGGTTCTTCTGCTGTTAATACTTTATAATATACAAAGTCCCTGAGATAGTTCTTCCTTGGAAGTGCTTTTCATTTTCAGTTCTTCCTCAGTTTTCTCTGACGTCACCCTCTCAGTTACCACATTCTACATGTTCTATTATTACTAGAGCCACCAAAAATCTCGCTGCCCTCAGCTGCCTCCTTTCATGCTCATCAGCATGAATTCTACTCAATAGCTTGCAGAATCCAACCCTGCAAGGAGTCAACCAGGATACTCTTTTTCTCCAATCCCAAAAGCTAATTTTACTTCCAAATGTTTTCATATCCCTTGCCTCCTCCCTCAAAAGCTACTACTTGTGGTATGTGGGGGGGGGGAACATCACTGAAACTTCTACTAAAACTCTATTTACTATTCTGGTCTCAAAGTGAAGCACAGATGGTGACATTTGCAAGGTTGTTTAAAACACAATCTAATATACACTGGTAAAACAGCCAAAGAGAACAACTACTTGCACATTCCTATTGTCCATTTCCCAGGCCATGTTACGAAATTATAAAGTCACGCTCTGAATTGATTTTATTTTGCCCTAGTGGGGAAGGGCACCACTTACAGCAGTGAGAAGTTTCCATAGGAACTAAATTCATTTCCAAAGGTTGGAGATGAAGGCTTAAAAACATTGTACACACGACAGAATTTTGTACACAGTGCCTTGCATCCTTGAAATTCAGAGAATTATAAAAGTTAACCTTTTATTCCCCAAAAGTCTGAGGCAATGAGAAGAAAGCTTTTTTGGAGTTCAGAAACAGATTTAAGGAAACTAGTAGAGAGAAAGAGAACATAGGAGGTGAACTGCTACTTAATGTTTCCAGTGCAAAGCACTGTGTGATCACACTGCTAAGTTTTGGCAGTACACTATGAATTCAAGTATTTGTTGGTATTTTCTTGATGTTCCATAAATTAAATATAAAACTTCAAAGATAATATACTTTTCACGTATTTTATAGCTAATAAAAGTGAAATGTTCATATGAGCATACAAGCACAATGAGCTATATATATGTCTCTGTGTGGAACATTCATACAATAACTCTGTAATTAAAAAAATAGTGTTTCTCTTTCTATTCTCATTAACTGTTAAAAACTGATGTCTTAAGAAGGCATTAAATTAAAACACAACACATAATCCCATCCTCTTGAGTTACACAAATGGATTTAAAGTATTTTTCAGATAGGCAAGATTTAGCAAATTGGCTTAACATTCTAGGCTGTTTTGAAACTTAAAATGAACATGATCTAATTTAAGGTATAGAAAACAACAATTTACTACACGAATTCTCCAATGACTATGATCAGCCTCATACTAGAGTATTTCAGAGGTGGAATCTCAGTGATTTCCAAATAAAGGCACATTGATGTATTACAGCAGGACCAAATAATGCATTTCTCAATTCATATCTGGGTTGGATTCACCATGCTGAGCTCCATTAGTTTTACATCTCCCTAAGGGTTCCAATTCAGCAGTATTAATCTATGCCATTACACACAGCCCCCAGTCTACAAATGTCTGCCTTATGAATGTCCCTTAACACAGCTTTCCAGTCCAGTGTTTCTGGAGAAAGATCACAAAACTAAGGAAACTGGAATCACAATAAATTCACAAATAGACACTATACTCTGCTTACAATGCTGCTGCATTTCTATGTTAGACTCCCTCTCCCCCCATGTTATTATGATTATTCATATTACTGCCAACCTCCTCTGAGAGCTCAGCCCCTTGTTCCCTTTTTGTCCTTGGCTAATGACTCAATCTCTTATTTCACTGAGAAAAATAGAAACTAAAGGAGAACTTCCTCCCCATTCGACCATAAAAACTGGTTCTGCACCTATTTTCTCCTTTTCTATAGTTACTTTTTTTTTTGGAGACAGGGTCTCGCTTTGTAGGTCCGGTTAGGGCTAAGCTCACTATGTAGCCCAGGCAATCTTCGAACTCACAACAATCCTGCTGCCTCTGCCTCCTGAGTGCTGGGTACAGGTGTGAGGCATCACAACCCGTGGTATGTAGTTCTGGGATTGAACTCAGGACCTTGTGCTTGCAAGGTAGGCACTGGAACCACTGAGCTAAATCCCTGGCTCTACAGTTACTTTTCAGGAAGAGTTATCTTTCTCAAAGAAAAGCAATCCCTGCATATGGATCCAATTCTTACATTTCCCTGCTCCTCTCACCTCCCACCCCATTCAGTCAGATTTTTTCTCTTGGTATCATCAACTTTTCTTTGAGGACATTTTCACTGGTACCCCACCATTTTCTAGAATAGTGCAACCCAGAACTTTCTGCAATGATGGAAATGTTCTAACTTACCTTGTCCAACACAGCAGTCACAGCTATGTGTGGTTATTGAATTATCTAAAATATGACTAGTGCAACAAAGGAAATGGGTTTTAAATTTTACTTTAAATCTAAAGAGTCACTTGGGGCTAGTGAAAATCACATTATTGACACATCTTTAACAAATTCTACCTGTATAATATCTACTTCTACTTCCTTATCATCTCTCCACTCTTGTCTATTCATACCAAAGTAGTTTTCATTCAGCCACTGAATGCTGAAGTCAGACCTCTAGGTAGTCTAATCCAGTGATTTTAAGTAGAAACTGTATAGATCTAAACACTGTGAACTTGTTGCAATACAACAGTACTCTTTTGACAAAGAGGACAACCTCCTTCCTGGCTTTATTAACAGGGCATTTCCCCACTCTTCCTCCTAGCTCTCTGGCTTATCTTCTAATTGATCTCTAAATGGTGAGGTCCATAGGGTCATGGGGCTGGGGGTCTTTCTGCTCTTTTCTCTCTGTACTCTCACCATGGGATCTCAACCATCCTGATGGCTTTAAGTGCTATCTGTATGCTGGATTTGTATCTCTAGTCCAATACTCATATAAAGTGCTTCCTATTACTATTTATACTACAGGTCTTATAGGTGCTATATCTTTGAAACTGAATTCAACTCTTTTCTCTGACTCCAATTTGTTCTTTCTTCCCCATTTCAACAAATGGATGCTCCAAATCAGGGAGTCCTTGACATTCTGCTTTCCCTCATTCCCAATTTCCAATGTGCCATCGAGTCTTTTCAATTACACATCTAGATGGATCTAGAACCAACTCACTTGTCTGCATCTATGTTGCCTTTATTCTACTCCAAGCCACCAAAACCACCTGCCTATTTCAATAATCCTCTAAGTAATCTCTTGATTTTCATTCTCAGTTCCCCCTCCTCATCTTTATTATAATTCATTAGCAAAGAGATAACCACAGTGCTCTTTTAAATAACAAATTTGATCTTATAACTTTTAGGTTATCATCCTAGCCCTTCAAAGACTCCCAAGTTTTCTGGCAATAAAATCCCAAATAATGATTATGTCCTATTAGGTTCCACAAGATGTCACCCCTACCTTCTGTCTCTCTGCTACATTTTTCTACACTCTGCTTCCCTTCAGAGCCCTAAAGTTAAGCTCTTTCTTTAGACTGCTAACATACACTGGTTCCTTTATTCTTCCCTTGGTGTCCACCATTTGAGCCCTCAGATCTCAGCCTGAACACTCACAGATAATTCCCATGACACATCTCCCACAGCACTTGACAGTATTTTTCATAATTACCATTCTTAAGTTATGTAAATCATTTATCCAATTAGACTGTAAGTTCCAAGATGGCAGGGATAGTATTTGTTTGCACCACCAGCATTTCCAGTGCCCGGCACAATGTTCACAAACAGCAGAGGCTGCTCAGGTCTCTCCCCATGCCATTCCACCGTGCTGTGTGTGTGTGTGTGTGTGTGTGTGTGTGTGTGTATTGGATCTCTAATGAAGAATGGCCAAATTACACTGCAGAGACAAACATTCTTAACATCCAAACTGGAACTTGGAATGAGTTTCCCAACAGAGTAGTATAACCAAAATTGATTACGTTCTAGAATAGTTGCTTCTAACACTTTAGCCATTTCCTAAATGTGACAGTTAAAACACAGCGTCCACCACATGGACTCTATGTTCACTAGTTAAAGAAGCTTAAGTAAGCTGCTTACCCTAAAATGCAACTTTTCCATCCGTTACTGTGAGTGTGTTAGGAACATGAGTTAAGAGAACATTCAAATACAACAAACTGCCTGGAAAACAGTAATATTTTAATAAATGCTAGCTGGTAATATTATCTCAACTAACAAACTTCTACAGGTTATTCTGGGAGCAAACCTATTACTTCATTAACTTATTTCCAAAGAAAGGTGGGTGTCTACTTTCAAGCAACCAATTTAAAAAGTCAAGCTTTAAAATATAGTCTGCTGGAAGGGTGGTGACTGTTTACACAATGGAAGGGAACCTAGCAGCCAGGTGGTCTTAAAAGACAGGTGCTGTATGAGTTTTTGGTAAAAGATTAAAAGCTGTACTCACGTTAAAATCAAACCTCCAGCATGGAGCATATAATTACCATAAACCTATATACCTTTTCTTTTCTCAACTAAGTTCTCATGGGGAGCAACAGTCCTCCCTAGGAATAAATGGAATTGTATTGGAAGTAATTACAGTTGGCACAGATTTGCCCACTGCTGGTGGTACGGCTGCTACTTGTGACGAGGCTGTGAGGGGAACTCAATGGAATTGATGGCAAACTGCTTTAATTTGCTTTCATACTAGCACAATCCTGTCTAAAATAAGTTGGGCATTTCAAGAATAATACACACCACACAGTTAAGAGTTCTATTGCTATTAAACCAGTATTCAAGCAGGCCAGAGACTGGTTTGCAGTCTCTTTCAGTGAGTTCCTGTATCGTTAGGGTCATAAATGTCATTTTGTAAAGTTAAGCTGGCAGACCTCAGCAGGAGGCCTAGAAGTGCCAGTGTTAATTAAAAATGCTGGGTACCATTTTAGTCTGTTCTCACAATGAGATCTGTCCTCTCCTGTGCTCCACCCTGAAAAGCTTTAACCATTAAAGGTCATTCAGAAGCAATAGGGAGAAGTATGAAAGTACTAATGATGATTTCATTTAAAATCCTTTTGGATACTGATGATCAGGGCCTTATACTCCAGTTCACAAGAAGGGACAGAGGACGAAGAGAGATTGAAAGGCTTCTTTCTGTTGCATGGGTACCATGGCTGGATGCCAGAAAAACTGAGGTAAATGTTAAAGATGGGCTTCCCTAGGCTGGAATGGGTGGCTTTTATAAAGACTGATTGAGTACCTGGGGCCAAACATATAATAGAACCATGGTACTTGTGGATTGATTACTATTCAGAACTTAATTGCACATTACTGAATGATTATGTAAAAAGCCTGTAAAACTGGGAACTTTGCTATATTGTATCTTATGGTTGAGAGGTATATAATGGCTATAGCTATACAGCCGGCCATAAAATAGCTACATTAGACTTATCTGCCTAATTGGATTAATGTAAACTGTCAAACTGGCTGACAAGGGTCAGCCACTCCAGTTTGAGTTTGGAACAAAGAACCCTGAGAGAGGAAGTTCTCAAGTGATGCTTGGGATTATGCTTTCAGTTCAAGGTTTGGCTATCAAAATTGAATACATTAATGAGTTAATTTTTATCACAATCACATAATGAAATAAAGCAAGGAAAACTTTTATCAAAACTTCTCAACACGATGATAAATCAGTTATAACAATTTCTACCAAAGACCATCAAATTCTACCACTTTTACTATTAGTTATATGCATCAATCCTTAGACTATAGGAAGAAGTGCTTAACAGATGGAGCTTTTCCTAATTCCAGTGTTTAGGAGAGCAGTCACTTGACTAAGGTCTTATTTCCCCACTTGTAAACTATGACTTCTCCCCACCAGGCTCCTTCTGAAAGGTCTTAAAGGTTAGCATCATTGTACATATCATAAGTGCTAAGCACAGTGGAAAGTTAATACATTCTTTTATGACAAAGACCATGGCAAGTGTGACTGTCTGCAAAGGATGTGTTATTAATGGCTATTTATACCCTGATTACCTTGGAAGGTCCTGAAATGCTAGTCACAGCTGCATTGGTGCTCAGGTCTCATGAAACAAGTGAGAAGCAACAGGTTCTCCTTAGAAGCCTTAATGAGGCAAGAGGCAGTCCCTCCACCTTCCACTTCCCATTTCTGGTTTAGGTACTATAATTACAGGGTAAGCAGATATTTATAGATTACTCTAAGGTAGGAATTGGAAATATAAAGAAAAATGCCAACTTATCTTATGATCATGCCAGTGACAGACATTACTAATCAATCCTGACACACTTTTAGGCAGAGCCAGTGTCTCAGAATCCTTCTCAACCAAAGCCCCCAGGAGCCATTACAGCCTTGTGGACTTGGTGACTGGAACCAAATTTATTCAGCTTTCCTTGCAAAGGATCTTTTCCCAGTGTTTTAGCTTTGATATCAGGTTGAGCTCTCTTAGTTTTGCACTTTCCTATGGTTCTACAGGTAAGACTGGACATTTTGTGATGTTGAAATTCATGAAGTTTGTTTTCTACTAAGCTCTTTGCCATACAAAACCAAGATTTTTGAGAGTAAAAAGCAGACCAAATAATGCTACTTTCTGACTCATTCCATTTCCCTAGAAGAAAAGAATGAGGCTCTATTAATGTTTAGATCTGTGCCTTAGCTGTGCCTATGTTTAAAGTGAGTTTGAGGCTCCGATTTGGCATTCACCCTTTTTAAAAGTATGTGTTTAAAAGAAAGTTTCCCGACACTCACTGGATTGCTTTCATGAGCAATGGAGGAGCACCTTTTCCATGTATTAACACCCTCGTTCATTTGGCTCCATATTTAATTGCATTCTCTCTCCGAAAGCCCTTAATTGCACCATCTCACATCCAGCTTTCATCATTTGGCTCCCCCAAATCAGAGATGAGGGATTCCTGGGCACTGTCTCACTGCCATGGTGGGCCAAATGTGATTCTCCCCACTGTGCTTCTTCTATGGCAGGGGCGGCCTGACTGCTCCAAGCCATCCCAGCAACAGAAGCCTTCCAAGCAGCAAGGGGCTATTAGACGGAGCCTGCTTGGGCTAGGGCCACACTCTGCTCCCGGTAATAGCTCATGCATGCTTCTGTCCATATTCTATCAATTCTACTGCTTGTGGCAACACTATTTTCCACTCTCTCATAAAGGATCACCACAGATAAAGAAGGTAATAAAAGTTCAGAGAACAGCAACACCTTGCTAGGATTTGATTAAATCGATACCACATAAAAAGGTCTCAAAACAATTTGGAGCATTAAACCGGAGTTAGGTTCAACTGTGACTAGAAAGGCAGAGGGACATAAGGCAGAGAGACAAAAAGAGTACCCCTATGTCTGGTGCCCACAGGAAAGTGGCAGTATCTGTGCACACACATGCCTGTCTGCAGCCCCACAACCAACTCTGAGCAAAAGCTGGTTGGGGAAGGCAACCTTATAGGGCATGGTACCTGCTTTAACAGGAGGTGAAAGTTTGGTAATTTTCTGAGGGTTCTAGCTTTTAAAGCTGTTCTGGGATTACTCATGATGTATGTGTCTGCGAGATAAGCACAGAGCCTTCCCTCACCACCACATTTACTTACAGGAAAAGATAGCTGGACTCCACATATTAAGACACAACAAGTGGTGACACTAAGAGAGATTTCAGAGAGAAAAAAAATTAACCCATAAAAGACCCCCCCATGATTCCGAAGTGTATTAAGACAAAAAAATAAACGGGGCAAAGTGACTACTTACTGTACTTCGGGACAAAAGTTCTGTTGAGCAAGAAGTCTTCAGGGCCATTTTCCAGAAGAGCCATTTATAGCAGCCATTTGGGGGCCAGAATCTCAGACTCCCTTCACCTCTGGGGTCTATGTGGAAGAGTGAGCCACACACATGTCCTCAGCCAAAGCCCCCAGTCACATGGGGCAAACTGGGCACTAGGACCACCAGTTAATGATTCTTTTCAATGACTAGCATCACCCTACTGGCCATGCTTATAGGAGACCTTTGGAAGTACCTACTAACCCATGGGCAAGCGAGTTATCCATTTCTTGGAGAAGACAGAGAAGACACAATATTGCTTACAGGCTCTGGTCCATCCCTGACACTGAAGACAGCAAGAGTGGGTAATGAACCTAATCAGACTTACTTATTATTTGCAATAGTTACAATTGCATCTCATGACACTGCTGCCAGCAGTAATGTTTTATATGATATTTTCTTCTTGTAGCAACCTTTTCATAAATCAAAGCAAAAGCTAATACCCGACAGTTTCTTGTTCAGCTTGCCTGACAATAAAAGTTAACACTGAACCTTAGCTGTTATCCATCTTCATAAATGTGTCCATGATGTGGCAAGACGGCTCACATTACAGTGGGGCTGCTGCTAATGTGTGCAGGGTAGTGACCCACTGGGTTAATGGGACTTGACAATCAGTACAGTTTTAATTGAGCCAAAAAAAGAATGGCTCACTTAGCATTTTCTTAACATATACAGGAGTTTTCTCCTCCCTCCACTGGTCCCACCAGTGGCTTGCTCAGAAAATGCCTATAATCAAGTTTAGTACAGCTTCATATTGTAGGCAATAGAGACCTCAAGGGAAGGTAGGCTTATTATACAGTGTTTAATTGGCATTCTTGGTAGAAAGTTACTTGACTTGAAGATATATGTTTTCAGGTTCAACTAGAAAATGTTAATGAGATGCACTTTGGTTTTGGAAAAAATGTACGCTGTCCACAAAAAGAGAAGTGAAAAACAGTCCTCAAAAATAACAAAAGCCAAAAAGTTTTCAAGTACCAGTACTCTTTTCCTTGACAAAAATTCACAATATACAGAAAACTAAAATGAAGGAATTTCCAATCAATGACAAACCTTAATCTAATAAACAATACTTCATGTTTTGAATTTGTTATAGTACTAACTAATATACTCTATTGATACTGTCAAGAGGAAAGCTTTACTTCTATCAAGCATATATTGCAGATGAATTCTGGCAATTAGCTAGTGTCCAACAGAAATCAACTGTATTAATGACCATCAAGAGCTAGATAAAGCAAACCATTAGAGTGCACAGAAATATCAGCATAGCCACAGCTATAGAAATAGATGTTGACTGCCTGTCAAGTTTCAAGGGGAAATCTATAAGTATAATAAAATTCTTGCCCTCAAGGTTTCAAACTAGGTGTGGTGGTGCACACCCGTAATTCTAGCACTTGGGAGCCTGAGATAGGAACATCATTGTGAGTTCAGGGCTAGCTTAGAATACACAGTCCTGTCTCAAAACAAACACAACAGACACACACAGACAGAATTATTATTATATAGTAGATTAAATTAAAGACATGGTTAAAAGCAGAGGTGATCTGCAGTCAGAGCACTTTGATGTTAATTTTGTTCCTGCCACGTATTGGGTAGTACAGAGTAGAGCCTTGTCTCAAAGAAACCAAACCAAACCAACCCCCTCCCCCCTTATGCATACATGCATGCATGCAAAAAAAATAGAAAAAGAAGAGGAAGGAAGGAAGGAAGGAAGGAAGGAAGGAAGGAAGGAAGGAAGAAAGAAAGAAAGAAAGAAAGAAAGAAAGAAAGAAAGAAAGAAAGAAAGAAAGAAAGAAAGAAAGAAAGAAAACAAACGAAAACCTCCTCAGATTTCAGTTCAACTGGGAACAAGATTCATATACTGCAACTGGATGTATGACCATGACAATGAATCCTTCAAGTTCTCCGGAGTATAAAAATATTCTGATATCCTAAATTGAAAAACACAGTAGTTCTGTGAGTTCACTTCAGTTCAGCAAACAATAATATTGATATCAATTGGGCACTCTTTAGAGTGCAACTACCATGAGATGGCTCATGTACAACTCGTGCCTCATAGGGCTCACCCTGGGGAAGAGAGATGGGTACAAGCAATTAAGATACAAAGTAGGTTGTCATAAATGCTTTAGGGCTGAAGATGTGGCTCAGGGGCAGAGCATTTGTCTAGCACATGCGAAGTCCTGGGTTCAATGCCCAAATACTGCTTGAGTTACAAAGAAAGAGAGAAAATAATTAAGTAACACTAAGCAAAACAGAAAGAAAGAAAATAAACAAATAGAAAAAGATTTTGAAGGGAAAACCAATTAACATATAAGAGAAGTCTTGATAAATGGAAGAGTTGATCAAGAGGGAAATAGAAAGAAAGGTATCCTAGGCTATGTATAGAAAATATGAACAGAAGCAAGATGGGGCAGGTGTCATATATTCTTTTTAATGAATGAGCTCTAAAGTACAGGAAGGAGGTGTCAAAGGTTATTTTGATATTGCAGCTTAATATTATAAGTTTGGGATGTTTATCCCAACTTCTTTATTATGATTTATTAGATACTGTCAATTATTCAGCTTTGAAGCAGAAACTTATTTTGCTTTTAATAATATAGGATGGACTGATGGATAAGTATCTTGTGATTGCAAGACAAGCTGTTTAAAAAAAAACACTATTATCATTTACTTATCACAGCAAATCAGGATTGTCCCAACACTGTGACCAATACAGAAATTTGGGTATTGAGGCTGAAGTAAGACATAAGCTATCATCTTTAGCCCCCAATTATTAAATATTGAATTCATGAAAATAAGCTTCATTGTTCTCCATAATATGCAAAGGTTGTAACTAACTCAGAAACCATAGATACAGAAATAAAACTTTATTATCAGATGTAGATACAGAAGTCTATATAAGATTTCATTTGAAAATAGGATTCTACTAACTGCTGACTAAAAATGTTTAAAACCTGAAGGATAGACTGGGAGATGGGGAGGGGGTTATTCTTTCTTATTCTGCAATCCTTTGTTGTGGGAATAAACTTGTTCTTGAGACCAGGTCAGTAAAGCCTTCTAAATCCAGAATGTGCTTTAAATATGCTTGCACATGTACTTCCACATAGACAACTGTACTATTTTTTCTCTTATTAGTTCTTTGCTGACCCCAGCTTTCATTCTCAATTGTAAACAAAGGGGCTAAACAAGATTTCAAGGACTAACATAGACAATTAACCACAAGTGTGAGTTTTATTCCTGGGAAATAATATGATCCAAGTACTAAGCAACTGGGTTTAGGACAAATTTTAAGAAGACTCCTCTTGTTTTTAAAGGCCACCAGCCCATCACTGCGCACAACTGCAAATAAATATAAATATTCTAAAGATATGACAAAGTATTAGGTGAGAACTACATCATGAACTATTAATAGCAGCACTTATCTGAGCACGGTATTTCAGACACATTTTAAACTACATTATATAGTTCTCATTCAGCATGCTAAAATATAATTACTGTTTTGAGCAGGATTGCTAACTGTTGGTTAATGATTTGACAGCAAACATTTGTCTTTAAATATAAACTTTTAGAGGCATGGTATATTCTCAATTGAAATTTTATTATATCCAGAAATTATCCTCTGGGGAAATGTACATTAGATTACAGTGTATGATGAGCATCAATTTAAAACACAAAATTCACTCAGTAGAAACTTGAACTATTGATTACTAAAAAATTACCTAATTACTAACTGCTTAAAATATACCAAGGACATGAACTGACCTCACTTAATTCCTATATGAAATTTCTGTTATAAACATCATTCCAAGAGATGTAGAGAACTACATCATATAGTTGAGGGGGATAAAAAGTAACTTACTAGAGTAAGTTCATTGCATTATGTGAAAGATAGTGACATATTATATCCAATAGAAGTTTAGCACATGTGGACATTTATTATTTCATTATAATTGTTTTGGTCTTACAGAATGACAAAAGCTAAGAGAAGTCTTAAAAGGTCAAAACGAAAAATATCAGGAACAGCAACAACCACAAACATGAACATATGAGTATGTTTTTTTGGCAGTTGCTATAGCAAAACCTGTAGCATATTAACTTCTCCTTTGTCTTAAATCTATTTCCTAGATATTCCATCATGCAAAAGGGAAATTTTATGGCACTAAGTACAAATAGATGTATCATTAATAAGAAAAGATCAGCCTTTCTCCAAAAGCTTAGCACTCATCTCTTTTAAAGATCTCAGCTCTAATGCACTCTCTGGAGCAACGATCTTATTTTCTCTGCATCATCAGGTTCTGAGAACGTATTTTTCATTTGTGTTGTCATCAGTTAGAAAAAGTGAAGATGTGTATACATTTTGGTTTTCAATTCTTCTATTAAATCAGCAGTGCTTTAGTTTCCAAATGCTCTAAAAGAAGTATGGATTGACATTTCTGCCAAAGGGCATTTTTTTTTCCCCCGGTAGTTTTTCCTAGAGTTAATGGAAAAAGTTCTACTACTAATCTTTTCAATTCACCTCTAGGGAATTACAAACTAGCAGCAAAAACTGTAAAGGTCGTGCCGAAATGCAGGACTTTTAAATTATACAAGTCAAGAAAGCCTAAAATTTTCATAAAATAGGCTTCCTTTTTTTTTTTTTTTTTTTTAAAATAAGCATACAAATAGTTTTGGAAGCCTGGATTTAGAATCTATAAGGTTAAAGAACATGGGCTTTAACAAATCCATCCCTATTAGATTCTTAAAGTAATCGACCCTGCATAAGGTTGAACACCTAATAAGTGTCTCTAATTTTACCTATATTATTTCATTAACTCCTACATTAATCCAAGGAGTTAATGAATATATGTTTATATATTCCCTACATCAGCAGAAAGACGCTCAAGAGGTTAAGTAGCCTAATGCTGCAGAGTTGGGCTGAAATCAATGCTATAGAAATGAAAGTATGTACTAATTCCTAAGGGTTTAAGTACAAGGTTGTTTCAATGCAGCTTTTTGTATTTTTGACCATAAGAAAATCATTGGAAATAGATTTAATATCTTTTAGTAGGAGAAAGGTTCGATGTCAGGGAATGCTACGCAGCTATTTAAAAAAATGACTTGGATGTATATGTTACCAAGTGGGATATATCTATAATAAATGTAAGTTAAAATATATGTGGTACATCACCCTATTTTATATGAAATATTATAAAACCTAGGTTTATTAACATTTCTATTTATATAGATAAATGGGGATGGTTGAATACCAAACCACAACTTTCATCAACTTTGCTTCTACAGAGCTGACTTAGGGAAAGAAAGAGGAGGAAAATTACATTTCCCTTAAAATTTCCCTAAAATTATTTCAATAATTTAAAACAATTAAATCATATTGACTGATTTTTTATTCTTACTTTCTCAACTGAATCTCCTAGACGGATATTAAGAGGCAAAAATTGGTTGTGAAATTCAATGCGAAGGAGAAAGAATACTTAAAAAGGTTTACTTAATATTACTATCTTGAAGCAGACTAGTATAGAAAATTTACACAGAACGTGAACTAATTTTACATATTTTGGTTGCACTCAGGTTACAAATATAAAAGATTGGACATCCAGAGAAATCATATAAAATAAGCTCTAAATTTTCCTCTAACACGTTTCTTTGAGACAACATACAAAATTTGGTTCCATGTGCATTCTTAGGGGCAAGGCTGGGAATATCTCAAAAGTTCACATTTGCAATTTCTATGATATAAGATGAGGGCCCTTCTTTTGCAGTACCTTAAGATTTCTTCTGACAGCCTCCCAAGCACTGAACTCTCTTCCCCAGCTTTTCAATCAAAACTACTATTCTCTCACACCTGTAATCCCGGCACTCGGGAGGCAGAGGCCGAGAGGCAGGAGGACTGCTGAGTTCGAGGCTTGCCTGGGCTACATAGTGAGCTCAGGGCCAGCCTGAACTACAAAGCAGGACTCTGTCTCAAAAAACAAACAAAAAAACAAACAAAACCCTACTATAAAAAAAACCCCAAACCTACTATACTCTCAAGTCCCTGATGTCTAAGACAGTTCATATGGCAAGCTAGTACATATTCATTTTGAGTGGACATCAACATACATATATAATAATGATACAGTAGATAATAATTATTGTTACCAACATATACAACAAGTATGTGCCTGCTATGGCTTGTGTTTGATGTTTCCCCAAAGGCTCTTGCTTTTTCAGAGGAGGATGAATCTGGAATATGCCATGCTGGAATTAAGGGTGTGTGGTTAAAAAACCACAAGTTAGTGATGGGTTTGGCACTGACCTAATTCTGGTAGTCTGGATGACATAAAAGGGGAAAAAAGACTGTTAAGGTCCCTTGTTGCTTTGCTACCATATGGGTGCCATGAAGTGTTTCTCCTCTGGGATGTCCTTCAGCCATGTGCCACTCTGTGTTGGAGATAGGTGGCTGTGGGCTGAAACTTGTATAAACTGTGAGCTAAGTAAACCCATCCCTTTTAATTTGGAAGGTTGGGTATTTTGTCACAGCAATGAGAGAAAAGCAAATACAACAGTGGCTAATAGTGTATTTGTATATTTGTAAGAAGACAATAAGCAACTTAAAAGGTATGATTTCAGTAGTAAGAATAGAATAGGTAGTAGAAAAAAGCCTATTTCCAAGTAGGTAGAACTTTTGATTGAATCTTTATCCTATAAACTTTCCATTTCAAAGAATAGTATTTAGACTCCTTTAAAGTATGATCCATGAATATGTACTCATATTTCACCCAACTTCCTCCCACATTTGTCCAGACCATCTATAGTAGGATTCCCTTAAATTTTTTCTTGAACAGATATAAAAGTTATAATTTTGGTATCGGAGTTTGACTCCTCCACATCAGAGTCGATGATTTCAATGAGTATAAAACTTTTGAGCACAGGAACTCAAACTTAGATTCTGTACTTTTAAGGCCAACAGAACTTAGAGCATCAAATGGATCCCTGAATGGGTATATTATTAATGATGATTCAGCTCTTCAAAGCAAAATGTTACATTAATACTTTTTAAAGGTAATTAATAATAATCATACTACTGCAAATTTATTTTATGATTCCACATAATTTAGAATACTAATCTATTTTTTGAATTGTTTACAGTTTTAGATATACAATACATAATGAAGTTATATTTATGTGACCAAAAAAAAATTGCATCAGCGAGGTCCTGACTGATTTGTATGGTGTCTTCTCCCAGTGAAGACTTGAACTGGTTAACAAGTAGTACCAAATGAGCTGTAATGGAGGTGTTATGAATGTAAATCAGTGTGGGCTCATGCAAAAAACAGCAGCATCTGGGCGTGCAGCTTGCAAAGTAATGAGACTGTGACTATGTGCTGGCACCAGGCTTTGATCACTTCATCTTGTTCAAGAGCTCTGCTGGGGAATCGAAGGAGAGAGGGGCCGATCTCCCACCCAGAGCTCACAGAGGAAGGAAAAATGAAAAGGGATCAGAGACGGATCCCCTTCTCTCTTTTCCTCCTTGCCAACACATCTCTTTACCAGAACTGATGGTTTCCTAGTTGGGCGCGCAGCAGAAAGCAGGCTGAGCAGGCTTCTACCATATGAAGTGTTGTATCTGAACATGTCGGCAGTAATTGGCAATTCATTTTTCATCCTGAAAGCCGAAACAGGTGTATACTATCTTCGAAATCCTCATCATAAACCTTGCTGAATGCATCTCTCAGGCAGGCAGCTTTGTTGAGATCTATGCCAGTGGCAGACTGGTGGACTTCAGAGTCTCCACAGACAGATCTGTCTCACAAATAAATAGGTATTTGTGTAGGCAGAAGCACAAGAGGATAAAATGAGAAACAAGTGGCAGTGAATTAAAAAAAAAAAAATCTAGCCACACAGCAGCAGCAGCCCTTGGTCTTTCTTGTGCAAATATTGTAATGAGCAAATAACTGACTTCTTGCTTATAAAATCCCTACCTACAGTGCATGTTTAACAATCCAAAAATGGAGGTTTTAATTCTTGAAAAGAAGTATAAAACCAGATATATCACTGAACAGTATTTCTTGCCAGCTTCATCCAGAAACACTAACTGAGGTGACTTGTGAAACAGAGCCAAGAGTAAGAACTCTCCTTAATGAGCACATCTATCAATTTTCAAGGGACGCAGTTGATTACCAGCATTTAGACATACATACTCACAAAAGGAACAAGGTAATTTAACTGTTGGCTGTAGAATTAGAACGCATGTAAAATAACAAGGCAGCCATGTGAGCAAATTGGGGATGGCTGGGCTTGCTTGGCGACACTTTAACATGTGAACATGTGTGCTTTCATTTCAACATGTAGGGAAGGGCCAAGATGCAAGCTTGTACAAATTTTCAAGCATCCTGCCAGGACTCAATAAATAGTATGAACAAACTGCTGCCTAACATTATTATATAAAAGTGCATAAAATATTATGTACTGTACAAATGTTTCACTTACAAAAGGTAAATGTAATTTAGCAAGGAAAAAGACTAATTCTTATAAAAACTAACAAAAGATATCTTCCTCCCAACTATAGTAATGAAATATACTGAGCATACCCCTGACTTTGAGATATGGGCTTCAAATTCTAGTAAAGAAAGTGATCATGAATAGTATTAATAAACATAAGTTTAAGACTTGATAAAACTGAAGAAATATTTTAGGTAGGGCAAATGCACTTAGAAACTAAGAATTCCCAATATTTTAGTACTTTTCTCAATTAAAATTTACATTCAAATCAGGGTACTTAAGCTGTAATTAGCATACAACAGAACACATTGATCGTAAGTGTTCATAATATATTAAAATCATACATCTGTTTAGGTATCTCTTGAACACTGAAACTTATTCATTGCCTCAGGTTCCCTTTTGTCCTTTCCAATCAAGACTCCCATCTATCCTTGTCATATTTCTATCAGTATAATTCTGTTTTGAGCTTCATATGAATGGAATCAGTAACTGTTGCCGGTCTGGCTTCTTTTGGCTTAATATAGTATTTCTAAGATTCATCTATGTTATATTTATTGATGGCTCCTTCCCTCCCTCTCTCATTGCTGAGTAGCATCCTACTGTATGAATATACCACAACTGAGCTACTTCTAGTTTTTAATTACTACGAATAAAACTGCTATGAATATACCTGCCCAAGTCGTTTTACGTGTACATTTTTATTTCTCCTGGGTAAATGAATAGCCTGAAATTGCTGAGTTTACAGAAAATGTATGGTTTTTTAAAAAATCCACAAAACTGCCAAAGGTCTTCCCAGGTGGTTTTGCCATTTTTTATGTTCTCACAAGAAGCACAAGAATTCTGGCTTCTCCATATCTTTTTGGACAACTGTAATTGTCAATCTTTTTTATTTTCATCATTCAAGTGATTTTCATCTGCATTTTCCTGTTTAACTAATGATGTAGTGTTTCTTTTCATGTGCTAATTGGCCATTCTTTACCTTCCTTTGAAGAGTCTGTTCAAGTCTTTTGCCATTTTCAAAAATTCTCTTAAGGGTATCCTAAGATATGCAGAAGTTTTATATTTCATTACACTTATCAATTTTTATCTCTTGTTTTCTTACATCCTAAGAAAAATCAGAAGAGCCACAAATAGAAATCCTTAATAGAATGAAATCATGAAGGACAGTTTGGTAATTACACACTGAAATGAGCAAGGACAATACTAGTTTAGGTATAATTATACTACCTGGTTTACACACACACCGTGAATGCTCAACTATACACACTCATACGTTCATTATCTGGTTGAAAGCAGGAAGAACTGACAGCACTGGATGAGCTCGCCAAACTCTTCATGTGAGTGACAACAAATAAGAGTAGCCATAGTATAGCAGAAACTACATAACATCCTAGATTATCCTGAAAGCTATCATTTTTGTAAGAAATTTCGATATCACTTTTAATCAAGCTCTAGATGATTAATTTGGTAAGTTTGACGCATGGAGAAAATTTAAAAATCTATGTTCTAAAACTCTTGGACATTTTATACTGTGGCAAATCAGTCAGACAATAATTAACTTTAATTGGCCCTCCTGCAAGCTTCACTGCTTCCCACCTGTAGGTAAGTGGCACTCAAAAAGCCAAATAATGTTTCCTTATCTTTGAAAGCATCAAAGGGAAAAAAAAATCAAAGGAACTGGAGCCTTTAAAAAGTAAATGAACTCTAGTTGGAACGAACAAGAAGAAAAACTTACTAGCTCCAGTTAGAAACAACGTTGGAAACTATGAACCATGCTGTTAATTACTAAAATAAGCAACGACCAATAAATCCCCAAATACCACATATCCTAGAATTCATAAACGTACTTATTTAATATATATTGATACAAGGAAAGAAACAAGCTATCATTGTGGCACTCTTCAATTATCTAACTAGCAGGGTACAATTAATATTTCATATAACATGTAGGTTATACTAGATTCTTAATGGATTGTATTGATTAAGGAAGAAAGTGTAATGCTAATGTTCCTATAGGGAAAACAGTACAACATGTTATCCAACAAAAAAAAGGGAATATGAATTCAGGAGCTTAGGACCATGAACTGAAAGTAACAGACTGGTTTTGATCATTTACATGTTACACATAAAGAGATTACATTAAACGAAAGAAGACACTCAGAGCCACTTCCAAAAAGCCCAACTGTCACAGTGGGGAAGAGAAGGAAATTCTAGGTCATACCTCTCTAACAGGATCAGGCTAATCTCACTACCTTCACAGCTTATTTTAAAATCATTTAAGATTTCTTCACACACTATGGTGAAGGATTGAAGAAATTTCACAATGATCCTCTTGACCTTGTGATCAAATGCAGAAGCTCATGAGATGGTGGAATTGCAGCCTATACTCTTGTTTTTGCAGGAATAGACAATACTGCCTGTTTTTGGTTTACAGAGTTGCTCCTGCTCCTTTTAGACCTTTATTCCAATTAGCTTTTCCATCCTGCTCTGCCCCTTTCTACCACTGAGTTGAGTGAAGTGCTATGGTAAGTCAGAAAGTACAGAAATACATGGATTGAAATCTAATTTTCAGTGTTTCTTTTTATTTATTTCTATTTCCTTATAAAACAGTATGTAAAGAAAGCACAGAGATCCAACACAAGTAACAAAAAAACCCCCAAAAAACAAAGTATATACCTGGACAGATGTGATTAGAAGGGCTCCAATCTTGGGGGAAAACATAAAACAAACAGCTAGTCATCTAGAGTTTCTTTACAAATGTGACCAATTGTAAATGTTTATCATAAAAGGTACTGTCAAATATTGGAGTATTTTAAAGCAGATCTTACTGTCCTTGGAGATAATTTGGTATGAGAAGGAAAACCAATCAATCAACTGACTAATCAACCAAAACCCAAACAAAAAAACCCAACCATCCAGATTCACAGCTTGAAAGCTAGTCTGCTTTACAAATCGCTGATGAGACAAATATGGAAGAAATTACAACATCATCTAAAATATACCTAAACATAGCTAAGTCTTAGAATTGAATAAACAAAGACCTTTAGATGAAAATGACAACTTTATTTTCATAACTTTTAAACTCTCTCAGCTTACATTCTCTAAAGAGGATGACAGTTACAATTTACATTTTATTGATGGAAGATATAGTGAGTCAAAGACACAATAAACTGCCTGAAATTAGGGGTTCTAATTAAAAAACTCTATGTTTCAGTCTATGTTTGTCATCAGCCTCACATAAAAAGTATATTCTTAAGACAAATACTTTCTTCAGTTTCAAAATTAAAATCCTTCACACTACAGAAGGCACATGAAAAACTATGGAAATTGATGTTTATAAAACAAAAACTAACAAATAACCCTCAACTTCTAAATATACAACTGTAACCAAGAAGCTTATGCACAAAGGGGACAAGTAGGTATATTTACTTTATCTAGAATTTTGTGTCTTCGATTCCTCTCTTACTAAATAATCAAGATGTTAGTCGGCTCCTCCAAAGGACCATAGGGAATAAAATGTCACCACTGCAGCTGCTGTATTTCCTGCTCACTGCCCTTCAAATTAAAAAAGGGGGAAGAAAGGACCAATACAAATGCAGAATTTAATTAGTTAGTAGAAGCCTGAATCCTTGCCTGAAGCCCTGTTCTTCCCATAATATTGCATTCTTTTCTTCTGTGTAAACTTTTCATTATGAAGGAGACATCTTTATAAAACAATAAGGCTACTTATAATATAACTGCTGGTAACATAACTCCTGCATTAGAGAAGGCAGCATGTTCTAGTAATGTTTTAATACAATTTGTGTTCAGCTGAAACCAAGTCATCTTGATCATTTAAAATTTGATCAATGTGAATTAGTGTCTTACTGAGATAAGTCATTTGATCATTTCAAAATCGATCAATGAGAATGAGAGATAAAACATTTACCATGTACATTTGGTACATCAGATCCATTCACAGAACTCTAAAGTAGGTTATAAGTAGATATCAATAAGTGTTAGCGATGATATGCAGGGGACCTGTCAGCTGCAGATACACATACATGCACAACCATATATAATATTAATTCTTTTGATAAGGGAACTTATTCAATAAGGCAGCTGGAGTCACTGAAAAATTGCAAGAGCTCCACTTCAGAGGAACTAGAAAGTGCAGCACAGTGAAACTGACTAGCTCAAACTTTTCAAAGAACTTTTAATTAAAAGTTTAGGTAAAAAGCTAAGTAACATAAATTTACCTGACTACACTTCTAGAAGAGATTTAAGGCTATTAATCAGAGCAAACTTTGTACCTGTGGTACAATTAGTTCTATTAATCTAATATTTCCAAATTGAAGTCACATTGACATTTGGGCGCACTGGCTTGTGCATCTAACAGAATTATAAATTTGCCAGTCAAAATCTTATTTAATTATTTTACAGCCAATTAAGCAGGATCTTTAGGCACTACTGCTTACAACTATCCATGATCTACACTGTAATTACAGTGAACAGGAGAAGCACCTGTAGACAACACCGGCCTACATCATCCTCAGCTTCACAAATTCATTCACAGTACAGCTATTAAAATCCTACACCCTCAGAACACGATTGCCAACTAAAACCCTAAAACTATCAAAGTAATTTTAAAGCTTAACAGTTTTACATTTAAAAAGACAGCCAAATAATAGCAATATTTACAGAATATGTTTTAGCTGCACAGGGTTTGCACAGCATTTCCCAGATACACTCAAACCACGTGAACTATTCTCTCTGGGTAACTTACCTTCTAATATTTTACACTTGATCTTAGCCAAAAGGCCGAGAAGCGATCCTTCTAATATTTTATAAGAATAATTCAAGCTTCATCCCACCACCTAAATCTGTAAGTCACGTTTCCACGACTTCATCTAAGGAAAAAGTGAAAACTCCTTGTACAATCTAGCAAAGGACTACTGCTTGTTTTCGTGAAGGACTTCATAAAATCATAGCTTTTACAAGCATAGTATCTTTCAACAAACTGAAGGCAAGTTGGTATCTCCATCAAAACCATTTCCAAAATATTTAAGAGAACGATATCACTTTTCATACTTTTTTGTTTTTTAAGTGGAAAATAGAAATTAGTCACCTTACTACCAAAAGGGCTAAGGGAACAAAATTATCTTTAAAACACTTTTTTTATGTTTGATATTAAATTGTCCTTACATTATTTTTAATAAAAATTTAATTAATATTTTGATATTTGCTTTACATGTTATTATTTTAAAAATGTTTCATGTGTGCATCAACATTTTTATAACATTTCTTTCCTGTAGATGTTGTGTATCAATTCCAGTCTATGTAGAAGGTTCTGAGTCTGACAGATGCTGGTGGGAAGTGGTCCCTGCAACACTCTGACTGCTTTGCAGGACACCCTGCACCCCGCCAGTGCTTCCTATGCTCACAATCCCGGTGAGACTGTGCATCCCCTAGAAGTCCACACTTCATCCAATGTTCCACTGGGGTTTAAAAAACAGATTAAGAATATCTCTTATGGCACAGTTTCATAACTTGAAGTTAACCATCAAATCAACATGTATTGAACATTTATTTTGCGGTAACCTTTGCCTTAAATTATATAGGTAACCTTTTCTTTTTCTTTCTTCACTGTGCTAGGAATCACACCCAGAGCTTAATGTATGCTAAGCATGTGTTATCTCACGGAGCTACACTTCCAACCCTGTGTAAACTATTTAACATCATGTTTCAGTTATCTATAAGGTAGAATATCAAGATTAATGCAGAATGATTTTTTTCAGCTCAACTGTAACACAGTCTCAACATTAAAGAACTAGGAACTAATCCCATAATTTGTTCTATTAGTAGATAATAACAAGAGGTAATACATGTGATATGAAGAGCTTGTAATGATTATTTTACTAGGATTTCTTTTGAGTAATAGCTTAAAGTAAAAAGTGGTGAGTTTACTCAGTGATCTACATTTGACGGTTGAAATTTTAAAGCTATTACTGGAATAAAGTTCTGCAGGAAAGTAAATGGCATATATTCACTACAAGTCCTTTAATTTTCAGTTAATTATGGATTGTATTTTAAATATTACAGATGTAACTATAAAACTTTGGTTCTTTAAAAAGATCTTTATTTTGAAAGTTTGTCTTCCTTTTGTTCTTCAGTAAACTCTAAGTGCCAGGCTAAGGCCCCGCCTGTCTTCTTCACAGAAGAACACTCAGAGTGCAACAGGAAGCACACCACAGAGGAGCATCAATGAATCAATGACATGGCAAACTAGGGGAAACAAACTGCTTTAATTCTACAATGTTTAAATGGTCTACTGCCGCAACTGTAAACTAAGGGATTAGGTATGAGTTACCATTTTAAGCATCCTTAAAATAATTCCATGATCTCTCCAGGTTGGCTGTGCTGATGCTTCTGGTATTAGTCACATGCAGCATCAAATGTTCTTGGCCTTTTTTTCCTTAAAGGGCTTTTGTTCAACCTCTATCAGATATTTAATACTGCTCTTGAAACTACAGTTTAAAAAGCTCCCATTTTCTGTAGCCAAGATGCATTCAAATGAATCCTATTTCCATCAGATAAAATTAACTAAATCCTCTTCAAAGGCCTTCAGAGTCTGCTGCCTAAGAGGGATGGCTGAGCGCAGGTTCAAGATGGTCAGAAGTCTTCAAAGGGAAGCTTGCAGTGCAAATCTGCTCATGCAGACAGAAGAGCATGAAAATAATCGCCCAGGCAATACAACTTTTTCATGCAACAGAAAAGATATAGCAAGGCCGGAGATTTAGCTCAGTGGTTCCGGCGCCTGCCTCACAAGCGCAAGGTCCTGAGTTCGGATCCCTGGTAATCATATACAATGCTGGGTGTGATGACTCACGCCCACCAGCAATCAACTCCACATACCACAGTGCTGGGCATGGTGGCTCACGCTTGTAATCCCAGCACTCAGGAGGCAGAGACAGGAGGATTGCTGAATTCAAGGCTTGCCTGGGCTACAAAGTGAGCTCAGGGCCAGCCTGAACTACAAAGCGAGACCCTGTCTCAAAAAAAAAAAAAAAAAAAAAAAAGATATAGCATACTGCTTTATGTGATACCTGAAAGGGTCAAATTTCTGAGGGGAAACAGGTCAATCAAGTAATTTCTGTGCTTTCAAAGGTGGTAACAATTCCTTATAGCCAGCATGCTAACAAACTCACTGCAAATCAAATTATGTTCTAGAAAGTTTAGTAGGCATCTGCAGGGGGGAAAAAAGGATATTCAAATATAAAGTAGCCACCCTCTAAATACAGGGTTTTGTTTCTGCCCCCTTCCTTTTTGCTAATGTTGAAGATGGAACCCAGGGCCTTGCACATGCCAGGCAAGATGCTCTTAGCAGTTACCTATATCCCCAGCTCAAACTACTAATTCTTAGAATTCTTTCACAGTGCGTGAAACCAGGGGGTTTGTTTACATTATAGTCAGTCACACGGCAATGTCTGAGGGCGCAGTCTCTGGGAGTGTCCTTTCTTTCTACATCAAAATCAAGTATAGGACCGGAGGATTAGATCAGTGGTTCTGGTGCCTGCCTCGCAAGCGCAAGGTCCTGAGTTCAATTCCCGAAAACCACATACAGTGCTGGGCGTGGTGACTCACGTCCACCAACAATCAATACCACATACCACAGTGCTGGGTGTGGTGGCTCACGCCTGTAATCCCAGCACTCAGGAGGCAGAGGCAGGAGGATTGCTGAGTTTGAGGCTTGCCCAGGCTACATAGTGAGCTCAGAGCCAGCCTGAACTACAAAGTGAGAACCTATCTCAAAAAAAACAAACAAAAACAAAACAAAAAAAACCCCACCAAAAACAAAACAAAACAAAACAAAAAATGAAGTATGGAGGTTCTACAATCTACTCTAAGGTTCAGTACTATGCTACAGTGTCTGACAGAACACACTGAGAGCTATTAACCCAGTTGTCTTTTAAGAAGGAAATGACAGAAAGCCAGGCAAAAAAGGAAATGTACAGTCTGGGAGAGTCTCAATTGCAAAGTTTCCTTTTGTTCCAAGGACCCATTACTCTCCTGGTATCGATGTGTGATCATACACAGAGTAGTATTAACCAGGGACAATTACCAGTGTTTTAGAGTTTATTGAAGTTGCATTATAGAGTGCTATTGATTGCCTATGAGTCAATCAGTGTCCAGCACGCCTGCCCCGGGCCCCACTGATACTACCCCGGCTGAGGGGCCACCACGACAAACAATTTCTATCATTAAAGGAATTCTAAGGGCTTACCTTGCAGTGGCCTGGTACAAAGTCCAGACTTTTCTTTGGAAGGACAAATCCTTACTATGCACTTTGGCCATATGATAATAGAATCACAGAGAGAATATTATCTGAAGAGATACAGAGAATGCTGCTACTGTGGTTGATATGAGACAAAGTCTAACCTACAGATACCCATGTTGTCTTACAGAAAGTTAAGCCACCATCACATTTATTTTTGTGCTCTACAAAGCCTATCATTTTCCAGTGATGTGACACTGGGTAAAGCTTCCTAGGAGATTTTCCTCATCCAACATCAGACTTTTCTTTTTAAAAGACTCAGCTTCCACCAACTTTTCAATCTCTTAAACTCATAGCTTTGTTTTTTTTGTCCCTTCAATCCAGACCCTACGGGTTGAATGGTGCTCCCCATCCATTTATGTGCCGATGCCCAGGAGCTCAAAATGTGACTGGATTTGGAGTCTTTTAAAGAGCCAATTATGTTAAAATGAGATCATCAACATGGACTCTAACCCAATATGACTGGTATCATTTTAATTTGTAAGATTAGGACATAGGAATACTCAATGGGGAGACACACAGGGTGAAGACACCCAACTACAGGCCTTACCAGAATCCACCCCTACCAACACCTAGGTCTCAGACTTCTAGCCTCCAGAACTGTGAGAAAATAAATTCACTATTTAAGTGACCCACTCTGTGGTACTGTGCAGATCTGGCAAATGTATCAATAAATCACCAATCTTTCAATGACCATTTTGTACTAATCCTTTTTCTTTTTCACCTGAGGGGACCTCCCATCTTGTATTTCTGACTGTTTATCATGGTCACAAGCAAATCATATATCTACTGTCAGATTATTATTCCTACAAAAGCACAGAGATTAGAGTGCTCACCTGGTCAATCACTGTCTAATAACATCCTGTTAACGGAAGACCAACTTCCCAACCCACCACCTAATTACCCTACTGACCTCTCCCACCTCCTCTTGCAATAATCTGCCACAGTCACACAAAACTTATTATCTTAAGTAGGGAGCATGATTTTTCTCCTAAATAGCTTTCCCTTCAACCTACTTAATACCCTTTTAAGCTTCAACCAAAACCACCATCTTTATAAAAACTCCACAGACTCTTGTAGTTTAAAGTGATCTCTGGCTTATCTTGTATTTATTTTTACATTTATCGTCTTATAATGAAGATATGGTACTAAGTCAAATTTTCCCAAAGTACACACACAGAAGGGTTAAAGGTGTATAAAGATATGGTACTAAGTTGTATAAAGTTCTATAAAGATATAGTACTAACAAGATATAGTACTAAGTCAAATTTTCCCATAGTATACACACAAAAAAGGCTTAAAGTTGTATAAAAATATATAACTTAAAATAGATACACAGCCGGGCGTGGTGGCTCACGCCTGTAATCCCAGCACTCGGGAGGCAGAGACAGGAGGATTGCTGAGTTCCAGGTTTGCCTGGGCTACATAGTGAGCTCAGAGCCAGCCTGAGCTATAAAGCAAGACCCTGCCTCCAAAAAAAATAAAAAATAGATATACATTCAGGGTACATTTTAATAGCCTATATACAATCAATTCATTAAATTCTTAAGCTCTTGCATTAACTTTTAAGAGGGAGATCTGTGGCCCATCTTGGAGCATCTCTCTCCACTGCCTCTCAGTGATAATTAAGGAAAGCCTGATGATTTTCACCCATTTAAACAGAATTCAAAACCTCTTTTAAAAACATCTTATTTTAATCAACATTAAACTAACACTAATATCCATTACCACACAAACTGCACTGTAGCAGAAACTAATAACTCTACCTTAGGGTTTAATCATTTTATCAAATGCTTATAAACACATACAAGGGAAGAGGTCAGAGCCTAACGCAGATTTTCAAGTAAACCTGTCACAACACCTTTTCTTCCCCTGCACTAATTTGCACATGTGGTACTAACAAAGATTATACAATGAAATCATTTGTATACTCAGGAAAATTCTGAATGATGTCTTTTTACCTAATGTGAGAACTGGCAGTAAAGAGAACATATAAGGCTATGAGTCATGGATACTTTGATCCATCAATTACAGAACATTCATTTAAACATACTGAAGATTAATAGAGGTAGCAATTTAACATCATTTTCATAATCAAGGGCAAGGTAAAGTCTATGATTTAAATGCTTTCAAGGCACATATGAAGAAAAAAAATAGTTTAAAGACAAATAAGGTAGATATCCAAATTTAGACAAGCCCATCATTTCGTTATACGTAAGTGAATAGGTAGCAACTTAACATCACCTTCATCATCAAGGGCACTCTACCTTATATATTATTCCAAATGAAAATCTATTACTATTGCTTTCAATTTGGCCTGTTCAAAAACAGATTGAGTTGCCGTAAGCTTTCGTCAAATTCCCTTTTGTTTTATCTGAATTTCAGAAGAGCCAATGACATGGCCCCATCTTAGCCACTCCAAAACATTTCCATGGATTACAGGATGCCACCTAACAATCTTGTCCTCTGCTCAGAAAACAACAAAACCAGGCTTTCAGTTGGTTAAGAATAGTCTAATTATAACAATATTAAAAACTTACTTGAACTTTGCTTCTACTTCTTCAGCAGCTTTCTGATACTGCTCAGTGGTAACTTTGTAGAACTCTGAGCTCTGTGGATAAAGATCGATAAAGTGTTCACTACCCAAGAAAATAAAAGGTGTGGAAAACTGCAATGTCAAAAATATATTTTCAGTCACTCACACAGTAGGGATTTTTCTTGCATAGGTAACACAGTTGCTTACAGAAATATATGCAAGATTATTCATTTAAATCACAGCACCATTGCTGATACATATATAATTACAAACTTTCACAGTTATAATTTATCATCTGATCCTTCTGAAAAAATTTTGAACTTTTTTTTTTTTTTTTTTTGAGACAGGGTCTGGCTTTGTAATTCAGGCTGGCCCTGAGCTCACTATGTAGCCCAGGCAAGCCTCGAACTCAGCAATCCTCCTCTCTCTGCCTCCTGAGTGCTGGGATTACAGGCGTGAGTCACCACGCCCAGCATTGTATGTGGTTATTGGGATCGGGATTGAACTCAGGACCTTGAGCTTGCAAGGCAGGTGCCGGAACCACTGAGCTAAATCTCTGGCCCTGAACTTTTTGTTTTGTTTGTTTTTTGAGACAGGGGCTCGCTTTGTAGTTCAGGCTGGCCCTAAACTCACTATGGAGCCCAGGCAAGCCTTGAACTCAGCAATCCTCCTGTCTCTGCCTCCCGAGTGCTAGGATTACAGGCATGAGCCACTACGCCCAGCCTGAACTTTTCATTTAGATCCATGGTGTCTGCAGTATACCACTATAGCACCTGATATCTAGCAATGAAATTCACATGAACTGACATTTGCCTATTATACCAACATTCCAACAAGGATACTAAGGGATTATTTCTTTTACATGATACTTATATATTCAAGATCTTATATGGAATATTAGTTGTTCTACTACCTCCACAAGACCAAAAGAGCATCAAAATTTATAATATATTAACCAATAGGAATAAAGTGGTAAACTTTGGCAATTTTAGTACAAGAAATGTTTACACTATTACATGAACACTTAAGTGACAGAGCCCAAGCTGGAATGACAAAGTTATAACTTTCTTAGGGCAGCAAAATTAAAGTTTATTTATTCTGACTTGCTACCTTGAAGCAGGTCTTACTATATAGATGACCTATTTGAACACATGGGCTTTCAGGCTCAATGAATATCCTTCAAAATACATGGGTGTACAAAAGACCATTATACAATACAGTGGCCTATTGGGTGCTTTTGTTCACTCATGACTCAGGTCTCGCATGCATGTCTTGGGGTAGTTTATTTTTAAATAAATCACTATTAGTTGATGAGAAAATGAAAATGAAATTCTCTTCAAATGAGCCACCCTTTGCATTTACAATCTGAGCTGCCCAATGACAGTCACATCCAGATTTCTAGGATGTAGATAAAATCAATAGGTATGTGATTAGACAGCAGAGTCAGGGTGGCTGGAGCCATGGACGGGTCACCATTTGAGATGATGAATGGCTTTCTATCAACCTATAGTCCCCAACGATGCTAACATTTACTATAATCTTATTTGGGCTACGATTTATCTTTCTTGCACCTGATCAATAAAGATGAACAGAACAGTTGTAAGGATCGATTGTAATTTTTTATCATTTTCAAGCACAAAGGTGCATTTCTGACACAAAGACAATATTCTAAGTGTACTGCTTCTCCATTTTTAAAAATTGCAATTTGAGTGATCAACTGCCCTAGTCCATATACTGAGAGGTTTTAATTCATCTGTAGGTCTAAAGCTATCAAAAAGCCATTTGTCTTCTCAGATAGTTTTACTTTCACTTACATCCCACTTCCCTAACTGCTTTACTTACACGATTTTCTTCCTTCCAAATACACCAGCCATGGTATGTGTTGCTATAATGTTTGCCTAAGCTTTTCTTTGAGACTTTCTCACAAAGAGGGCAACAAAAGAGGCAATTACTAATCTAACACTAACAATGATAAGAAGCTCCCAAATTACTGATTTACTCCTAAGTGGACTTTATGTAACAGAATTATCTATTAAAATGCTGGCAAAGCAATAACATCTTGATTAATACTTTCACTTACTTTAAGCACTGAAATGGTAACATTGGGCAGGATAGGACTGGGCTAAAAGATCTGGTTTTGGTTCTGTTCTGTGCCCGTGAGAAAGTACTTCAAATAGCCCCAGCTTCCTTTCTAGTGTTCTTCATCTAACAAAATATGGATGATAATACTAGTCCTGCTAATCTCTACCCAAGCTGTGACAGAAAGCAACTTAGTAAGTATTTCTGCAGAGTTAGATCAACATCCAAATAAAACAATTGAAAGGAAAATGACTGCTTTAGTAATTGCACTGTTGGTACAAATTCTAAATAATCAGAAGTAAATATAAAGTTTTCTAAAAAGAATAATACACAAAAGCAAGAGTTCTGCCATAACATAAATTTGTGAGCATGTCCTCTTCTCTGTAGTACTAAGTGCAGATAATATTATGACAAATTGTATCAAAATTTTCCAGGAGCCATAATTGCCTATAATATTTACATAATTGCCTGTAATATTGCCTGTAATTTAGCATGTAATATCAAATTTAAGTTCTATGCTTTATTTAAATTCCAGAATTCTACCTTAGTGACCAGTTTACCACATTGTATAAATCTTTTAACAACAACAACAACAACAACAAATTTTCAGGAGGCCAACACCACACAAATACTAAAAGAATAAACACAAATTCAATCTAGATATCTAGGTACTGTTTAATTCATTTAAGCACATACTTCTTTATTTAACATAATTAGATGCTTATTATCCAATAATGCCCTTTTTGGGAAATTAGACCTTCAGAAAGTTTTCTGTTTCATACGAGAAATAAAAATGCGTACCAAGTTCAAATCTGTGGATGGTGTTGCTGAAGTTCGGAAAGAACACAGGATCTCCTCTGACCTCAGAAAACACTTCTACAAATGAAAACCTTTCATTTCAAAATGAAAAACAAAATCCTTCCCAGTTTTCATGGGAAGAATGGATACTTAGTGTTCACAGAGTAAAAATCTATACAACAAAGAAAAAAATGAAGTTGATACTTAAATAGGGCACAGCAAAAACAGTAAGCTGATGCAATTTATGTTAAGTTTGGAAAAGTGCAAAATAATAAACAAGAATGCTGAACAACAAATTCCACTGTTTGTGCATATATCCAAGTGGTCCCAGTTCTGTTGTGACAGCAGAGGACAAGAGAGGCAGAGCACCATAAAGGAAGGGAACGCATGGGAAGTTTACTTAATTTCTATATATATATATATATATATATTCTTTAAAATGAGCTATGGGAGTAGAGCTAGCTGTTACACTGGTTTTCAGTATTTTATAATATATACAAAAATTGTGTTATCCACCCTTTCCCACAAAAGGATAGCTAACAAATGATTTAGTTTGAAGATGTCATGGAAGTATGTTTGGGGGTAGATACATGCTCAAGAATATGGTTAATGGAAACTCTATATATTTATGAATACTAAGCCATATGAACACATTACTAAACAAATGTACTTTATTCAACTTCTTCATGTGAAATAATTTTAAGACTTAAAGAGGCAAAAAAAAATAGGACAGATTCCCAAATACCACCTAGCTCTTGTTCAAGTCAATATCGTAATTATAGTACAATTACCAAAAGGAGTAACCTACTGATATTGTAATAATAGTAACTAGTAGTTGAAATGACTGCTATTAACTAATCTACAGAATATATCTTTTCCCACTGAAGTTCCTTTTCTATGCTAGGGTCTGGTGATGGATCCTGTGTACTACTGCATGGCTCTTCATTCTCTTCTAACCTGTAACAGCTCCTCAGTCTTTGTCTTTTATAACCTTGACACTTCTGCAGAATACTGGTCAGGTGTTTTATAGAATGCTTGGCAATTTGGACTTGTCTAGCTGTTTCTTTATGATTATGCTGAGATCATAGACGGTTGGGAAGTCTGTACCTGATTTCAGGAACTACATTTTGGGGCTACATCTTTTTACTGATGTTGACCTTGATCATTTCATTAAAGTAGTGCCTGCAACATTTCTCCACAGCAAAGCTAGTACTTTTCCTATGGTAAATGATCTCTTGCAGGAAATACTTCAAGCTTATGCAAATATCCTGTTTCTTTTCAAAGTTTTGTTAATCACATTTGTGTATGCATTGATGTTGAAAGCAATAGCTACTGTGAAGTTCCCAAGATGCATTTCAATGACACTGTTGCACATTTAAACTTTATTGATAAAATGACAACCTTCATTCCTTTTTTACTCAATTACGAAGACTATGTGGGAGCATAGGAAAGGTCTTTTGAAACAAAATTGTCAAAGCCTGGATAGCTGTTCTTAGGAAAATATAAATCTCTCCACAGTCTGATTAGGTAACAGGAAGTGTGGTTAAGAAGGGAAAAAGAGTAAATGGTTTTGTATATTCTCTCAGGGGCTGCCTAAGCTTCTCATAGGGCCTTTTAGGAAGTAGCTCCAACTCTTGCCCTAATATTTTGTGAATCCTTGGGCAAAAACCTGTGTATGACCTATTTCGGAGTTACCTATGGGGTTTAGTAACCTGTGCAGCCCTGGGCCACATCTTTCATCTCTGGAGATGGAACCAAGAAGCTGCACTTTGAACAAGCATCCACATATCTCCTAAAACTTATTAAATGGGGAAATCACTGGATTTTTAGAATAACCATTTAGCTTGCCATTCAAACTGAGAAATAATCAGTGTTTTTGAAGAATGATTACAAATACCACTTTTTATACTTAAATATAGCTATAATCCTTATAAAAGTGTTCCAAATTAGGATTTTGTTAATAGTGTCCTCAAATCACTGGTGGACCTCCAAAATAATTCCAGAACTCTGACTTTACATATTGCCTAGTAATGTTACAATGTTGCTAACTGAAGAGAAAAAGAAAACCAAAAGTATAAAAATTTTCAGAAAGGTCGCTTATATTATCTGCATTGCCCTGAGACAGTAGTAGGTTGAACATGCAGTTATTTTGGTAATAATTATAGTTACTTTTACTTTAATGTCATTGTGACTATATTATTCAAGTAATACTATAACTTCTGGCAGTACATACTTATATCGACTGTATTTTGATTATATTATCTAAACTTGCCTAAATACACAAGGTATACATTTCTAATGAGGGTAGATGTGTATGCCCTTTGAATTTGGTTCACACAATAAGTCTATATATTATATGGGGTAAAGGAGGAATTCTTGCAAAATGACATTTTAACAAAACTAAAAGAAATAGGTAGAGCCTTATGGATTATATATAGATGTCTTCAACTGCCCCTAAAATGCCACACACTTGGGCTCTGGGGAGGTGACTGGACCACACAAGGATTTAAAGCTAAATGTGAAGCCCAGTTGGAAGAGTGTATTTCCTGTTCCCCCCACTCCGTCATGCTGCCATCCCACCAACTTTCATGTGACCCTCTGCTATGCCATCCTGCTTGGATGATGGCTGAAACCTCTACAATGTGTAAACCTTTCCTGCTCCAATTTTCAGGTATTAGGTAGGTATTGTATCTCAACGGCAAGAAAATGGTTAAGACATGGAGAAAGATGCTTGTGACCTTGCAAGGGGGCCTTCTTTTTTTTTTTTGAGACAGGGTCTCGCTTTGTAGTTCAGGCTGGCCCTGAGCTCACTATGGTGCCCTGGCAAGCTGCCGCGAACTCGGCATTGTGTTATGCGGTGTTGATTGTTGGTGGGCGTGTCTCCGTGCCCAGCATTATATGTGCTTACCGGGGATTGAACTCAGGACCTTGCGCTTGCGAGGCAGGCGCCGGAACCACTGAGCTAGCCCTCCGGCCTGCAAGGGGGCCTTTTGATGAATGAGTCTTTGTGTAAGAGCTGATCAATGTTATACATGTAAAGATTTCAACAGCCTAAAATTAAAAATACCTCCACTAATACTTGTTCTGTAGTTTCTTGCCCAACAACAGCAGGAGAAGTTACTGTCATGATTTGGCTGGTAGTAGTATGGATTTGTGGGTAGTTAAATGTGATTTGAATCAAATATTAAGAGGTATGATTAATTAATTAATTTAATTATTTTTGAGACAGGGTCTCACTTAGTAATTCATGCTGGCCCTGAGCTCACTATGTAGCCCAGGCAAGCCTTGATATTAATTTATTTTTTAAGACAGAAACTTTTATTGATATAAGAATAAAACATGTTTCCCACTGAGCTTTTCTTTGAGAAGGTAGATCTCATAAGTCCAAAATAGAATGATAGCATCCTTTAGATATTTTAGCACTATCAAAAATCTGATACAGGCTGTCTTTCTCTACCAAGTTAAAATATTATAAGGTGAATTATCTCTAAAATAACAATATAATTCTCTACATTTGGGAGATGTTTCTGTCACCTGCAGTAGAGGACAAGGCATCAGTGGAAACACCAGGCAATTTTATTGTCTATATGAAACATTTGCCAAACTGTAGCACCAGGGACCAATTACCAGAAACACTGGCAGCAAACAGAGTGAGGAGACTGCTCCATTATATACAAGTTTTAATATGTTCCATTGAAAACATGAATATGTTGTCACAGCACTCTGCACTTAGCAGTACAATTTTTAGCAGTATGGCATGGTGATTAAGAACCCTGATGTTAGCTGTGAGCTTGCCAAAGCATGGCTCGACCCTCATGGGGCTGAGTCACTTAACCTCAATAGTTGCCTTAGATTTGTAAAATGGGGATAGTACCAATAATTACCTTTTAGGAGTCTTTGGATATTAAATAAGACAGTACATGAAAAATTCTCTGAATAGTGGCCGAACTATGTAATTTTTTAAAGAGTTATTAGCTTAAATCTTTTAAAGAACAGAGGTTGCTTCACCTATTAAATCAAACATCACTACTTGCACTGCTTATCTTCCTGCTCGTTAAGGTGCAGGGAAAACGTGAAGACAGGGCCGGTTTGTTGTTGAGAAGATAATGGCTATGGAATTGACTAGTCCATACAGAAATCAATCTAATAGCTTTTTACCTCATCACCAATGAAATCTAGTTAATGAAATTAAACAGCAAAAGCAATTTAATGTCAAGATTCCCTTCAGCCTTAATTCTTACTATGCAAATTTCCAAGAAACACAGTGAATAATTTACAAACTGACATGTTTAAGGAACTTTAATCATGGGATATTTGATGGAAGAGAATTCCCTGAAATGATCTGAGAAAAATTCAACCACTAGTCAATCTTGCACTTTTTGATATGCAACTTTTCTATTCTCAAAGCAACATTTCCTTATGGATTATTTTTAAATTAATATTTAAGTGACAAGGAAGAGAAGAATTTACTAATACTGGAAAATGATTCCACAACTGATGACTGATGGTATCATTTTTTATTAAATGTTAATAAAAAAGACCCTGTGAGATGAAAGCATTTTAAGCAAACTGTTGCATCCAAGCTCTAATAGCTCAATAGTAGACTGCAAAGAGGGGAGGTGTCCACAATCCTTTATTCTTTTTTTATTCATGACCTGGCTGGTCAGCCTGAAAAGGTGGAGTGTCCTATTCCTCCACAGAACATACTTGTGACTTTCTCTGGTCAGCAGAATGTTACCAGGCTTATCATGTGTCAGCTCTAAACTAGGCCTCTTTCTTAGAACTCTGCCCAGTACCACCTCAATAATCCCAGTCCAGCCTGCTGGACGAGGCGAGATTACAAGTTATCCTAAATGAGGAGAACCAGGAGTCACCAAATCTCAGCCAAATGAACATGACTGAACCCAGCCCTTCCCAGCCCAGCCTAACTCAGATCTGACCCAGCAGATAACAACCCAAAGTAGGTACCTGAGGAATTAAGAGGTGAACACATAGTAGCTGTTTTAAACTACTAAGTTTGGCATGGTGTGCTATACAAAAATGTAATGGATATGTACCTTTTCTCTACATATTTATAAAGAACACAGACTTCTCAAAACACATATCATTCTACACCACCAACATGGTTTCCAGAAGGTCTCCTCAAACAGCTTTTAAACTCTCTAGGGGCAGATATCTTGTTCTATTTACTACTAAGAGCACTCAGCAAAATTCATGACACACAAACTTACTGAAATATGTTATAATGATACCACTAATTCTGAATTTCACTTCAATTTTTGCTCTTATGTAAAACAGGACAGAGACAAATCTAATGTAAATGAAATATTATAATAAAGATTAGCTGAAATACTACATTTATTAGGTCTCTTACCAGTTGACATTTCATTCTGGAATACCACAAAAACCAATACAGATATTGCTTAAGATTATGTTTGATTAAAAAATAGTATAACCAGAAGTGGAAGCTGCAAACAGTAGTCCAAAGAAGTATTGCATTTATTATTATTTTTCATGATAAAAGAAGTAGAGATATTGGAAACCTAGGAGGGTATGTAGTTGCTGAAGTATATCACCAAATAATTAGGTTCTTTTCTCTTTTCTTTGCTAGCCCTCCTTAACATTTAGCATTGATCTTCATGGTCTCAAGGCAACTAAAGTATCTCCAGTTATAATGTCCAAGCTCTAAGGAAGGGGCTTGGTAAAAAGCAGAGAGAGAAAAACTTCCCTCTGCAATGTCTACTTAGAGATCTCTGGCCAGAATTACATATCATACAAAGCCCAGGAGGCAAAAGAGGCTGGAAAATTGAGTATTTTGGTTTTCACTTTTAGAGTAAAGAAAGTGACAAAGGAATTTGCAGTGGGTGTTTACTGAACCAATTTATTGTACCTGTCACAAAAGCTGAGGTGATAGTACACAGTCATACCTAACAGTGTGACTGATCTCAGATGTAAGTATTCTGGCATTTCTTGCCAATCTCCCTTAAACTCCCAGTGTAGGGTGGGGGTGGGGGTAGGGGTGGAGGATTTACCCATCTGATACCCAAGAAGTTTTATAAGTGTGGCAAGGAAATGGGAATCAACAACAGTGGGCCTCATTCCCAAATTCCCTAGGTCTGGCGGTGGCCCAAGTTTTGAATGTGTGATCCACTGCCACTTTCCATTTTCAGAATGTCTCCCTTTTAGAAATATACATTAAAATGCACATGCACAGACACACATTATGGCTAGATTTGAAAAGTATCTGTTTTCAAGCTCTAAATTAGATTGGAAGAAAAAATGCACACACACACTATGTCTTTGGAATATTTTCTCAGATTCTGAATTTTATTTCTGCTGTCTTGTAACTGCTATGATCATACATGTAGCACATAAGTAATGAACATAAAAGTCACAAGAAAAAAACTGTTAATTAGCTCTTGGTAGTACTTGTATAAAATGCTTCATATAGAGACTAGGGCCTATCTAGGTAACACAGCAGAGCCAGTTATAATTTAAATGTTGGCAGCCTGAGACTACTTCTCAGAGGAGATGGCACTCCTGCCACTCATAGATTCTGCAACTCCACTACATCAGCACAGAGTGAACAGCATACAGGAGGAATGAGCTAATCCCGGATGTGTGGAGACTGGCTGGTCAGGATGTCTGACTACTGTTACCAGCCATAGGCCTCTCTTCCTCCTTCAGCCCACTCAAATGCAACTTTCACCATCTGGCTAGTCAATATAAGTCTACAGTGTACAAATAGCAATGCCAAAAAAAGCATTCCTTTTCTTGATTAGCTATGTTCACATGTCTTGCTTATACTTTTTTTGGTAATAACACCACCTAGGAACTATGGTCTAATTCACAACCAGCTAGATGCCTACATATGTCTCTTACAAGGTGAAAACAAGCATTTTGGAACCAAATTTAATACTGCATTAAATGCAGCTCAGACAAAATTCTAGGCCTGGAAACTGAAATAGTCATTGACTCAATAGCACTAGGTAGCCAAAGAGTTTGGGCCTCATCAACCACCCTGTCTCTTTACAAGAATTACACACAATCAAGAGACTTACCAGCAATGTAACTATACCTTTACTACAAGTTTAAGGGGTACAGAAAAAAAATTTACCAGTAGTCCGAATTTAGTTCATCTAGTGGTTTTAGTATTTCTCCTAAAAAAACCTTCTACTGGAAAGCCTAATGGCTGGTTTGAGTTTTGCCTTCCTGCATCTTGGTCCATTCCAAAGTCTGTTACAGGTGAGGAGAACAGTGGAAATGAAAGTTTTCAGTTGGAAAAGGGATCCCTGAGTAGAACAGCTGGCACCTTCAAGAATTTTTATTGTAGAGTTTTTAAAATTCATAGTTTTGATTGCACTATCTCTTAATTCTCCCCTTTGACTTCCTTCCAGCCCCTGCTCAGGAGAATGCTATCCCCAGGACAGGAGAACCAAAGTAATAGCTAAATAGCTTTGTAAGCTGCCAACACTTGTTCAGCCTCATGGTATATCAGATCCCATATTCTATTTCTAAAAGGTGCACTGAGGAATGGTTTGAGTTATTTTAACAGCCTCTCTCTTTAACATCTCAAATGAGGTGATTCTATCAACAGAACAATGTAAGTTAAGAAGTTGGCAAAGAGCCTGATTTTCCCTTGTGGAAGGCCAAGGTTCTCAGTCACATCATCATTCCTGCAAACAATCAATGGCTCCTTAAGTAATCCAAAGCACCTGACTTTTCACTAATTTGCCTACACAGTTACGCAGGAACCTGAAAAATGGCCACTGCTAAACTGCATCTCTAAAATTTAGCACTGTTGTTGGTTTCGTTTAAGTGTTGAGCTCAAAAGTCTGGGTATTTGAGAACCCATAAATTTCTGCAAATAACTATTTGTGAATATTCTTATTTGTATCTTGGTTGTTCTTTGCCCTATCTTTTGGCATCTTGGCCTGTAGACTGTGGGTTGGACATCTTATCTCTGTCTCTCTCTGTCCCTGTCTCTGTCTCTCTCTCCCCCTCTCTCTTTTTTCCAGTTTGCTATGTCAATATGATGGCCAGAACTCCAGCAGCCATCTTGGAGTATGAGTGGACTTTAAAAGAGGGAAATTCTGTATTAAGAGGGGGAATGTGGAGCAACAGGTGCCTGAATTCTCTTTACAATGAAGCTGCCATATGAGCTGTAAATGGCTTATCTCTAAATTTTTGTTAAAGAAGAGAAAAATAAATTCTAGCTAATTTAAGGCTTCTATTTTACAGTACATAGAGTCAAACTAATGAGGGAGGACCCTCTTTAGGCCCATAGATGTTTGCTTCCTGAGGCTGTGTGAATAACTCCAATAAAGTCAAATGCAATCACACACTAGGAGCATCTCTCCTTTTTAGTAGTGCTTTGAGTCTACTTGTCAGAAATTTCCATTTCTTCTACCACTCTCCTATATTTTAACAAAGAACAAGGCAAATTAAAAACTTTTTACAGCCATATTTAACTCTAGTATTGAATCTTACCATCTTTAAAAAGCCACATTTCATGAAAATCCCTTTGTCTCATGGGTACCTTGGCAAAATTAATAAACTCCTTTCGTAATTATCCTTTCATTCCATCTTTACTATCTCTCATAAAAGAAACAGAGCTATTCACAGCTTTTTCTGCCATTTCTAGTTTTATTCCAGGAGCTTTAGGAACTTCACTAATTAGAGTCTCAGGGTTTTTTTTTTTTTCTTCCTCCTTGACTTAGTTTCTAATTAAATCAGGAATCCTGATTCACTGGCAGTCTTTACCACTATACAGGGATGACCTTAGCTAAATTATCTCATGCCTCAGTTTCTCCACCTGGGCAATTTAAATAAACCAATGCACCCCAAACTCTGGCATTCTAAGTTTCTTTCTCACTGTTTGTTCATCTCTTTATTCCACAAGTAAGGAAGGTCTATACCAGGCACCAGGCCTGCAACTTGGAATGTGCTGATAAGTGAACAGAGATGTGGCCCTGCTTCTATAGTTTATAGTGTGACAGGAAAGAAAGACATTCATTTATTTAAAAAATCACATAAATAAATGTATAATGAGTAAAGTACTGCAGTGTCATCAGATCACTATGTGGAAATTTTTATCTCTAGAATAGGGTTTTTCTAATGAGTCTTGAAAGCCCCATATTTTGTTGAAGTCCCAAACTACTCTTCATATTCAGTTTTCGAATTAGGTATGATTACATTTCCTTTTAACATATCTGGCTGGTTCTATCAGACACTTCAAGCTTTATCTCACAGTTCTCTCTCCCCATAAGTTTACACTGACTCCTTTAAGAGATCACTTGTCTCGATATAGAAAGAGGTCCAAGAAATATGACAGTCACAAAAACATTTTCAGGAATATACTTTCTAGGCAGCAAGCACTTATGTATACCTGTACACACACACACATACACACACACACACACACACACACGCACATGCACATGCACATGTTCTATAAACAAGTGACCTCTGGAAAGAAGATGTGAGGAGATGCTTTTGCTCTTTATTTAACAGCCATCTATAACACTTTAGGTTTTGACATGGATCTATGTAATTTTTATAGGAAAATTAATTATGTCTTCAGTTTCAGCAGCATCAGAAGAAAGCTAATCTGACATTACTGTGGAAGTGACTGGTCCTTTCCCATCTACAATCCTCACTTTTCATGCTTACACTAGGAGTTGCTATTTATCCTAAAAACAAAGATTAATTTTTCTATGTCCTGTGACAAAAGAGTACCACTTCTCTATACTCATCTTACAGACTTCTGTTATCACACACCTGACACCTTTCTGCTCTTTCCATGGTTGTGTATCTCCCTGTTTCTTCTACAAGAGTGAGACAAAGTAATTTCATAGTTATCAGATGGGTACTGAAGAGAACTTGCTGGGGTGCCTTGCAAGACCTACAGAATATCTCTTAAATTACTGTGTGCCACCAGCAGTGGCAACTCTCATTCCCTTGAGGCTATGCGATGCGACACAGCCAGTGTCAAGGTCGTATGTCTTCCTGGGGAAGTGCTTGATGAGGACATGCTGTATGCGCATTTAACGCATCGGACGGCTTTAGACAGAACCTGTCATGCTGTTATTCCCACTGCATCTCACGTAGTGGTCCTCGGCATCTTTTCTGTCTCATATCAGCTCCTATGGAGAAGATCTCAAAGGAACTACCCATGCTTGCTCAGCATAAAGACTGGTGCTAAGTCTGCACAGGAAGCCCTCTTGATAACTGTGGGCTAACAAGAAACAGAAAATGACAATATTTACTATAGAGGATGCAGGCAAGCACTAGTCATGCACAACTCTCCACTCATCTTGTTTTATATTAAAGATATGAAGGACTTCACAGTATATGCTCATTTTGATGACCCTGACTTACACATTTTGTGTAGTTTCTAATCTCTGGAAAGTCAACCTTTTGTCCAGCAAAAGACACTTCATTTGATGAGCTAATATGCTCAAGTACAGCCATAGGTCAAAGGATGGAAGGCTGAAAAGCTAGTGGAGACAGACAGGTAAACAGCTAACCATTTGTAGTATACAGAGAGAACTGGCTTCAGTTTTAGTCTTATTAGTCCTCAGGAGCTCTATATTTCCCAATGCTCAGGGAAGCAGTAAGCTGTGTCATCCAACTGGATACTTCTGACTTTTAAGGCATTCCACTAATTGACGACATAGTAATCATAAATCTAAATCCACAAATTTTAAATATTCTAATTAATTAAAATAACTAGTAGACTTCTGAGACTGATTCCTTAGAATCCAGTGGAGAAGCTCTGAGTAAACATATTTGGCAGACTTTGGCTTATTAACAGTTAAACTTTCTGAAGAAAGTCCAAAATCAAAAGGTGATAGAAACAAGAATTCCCCTCCCAGGACAGAAGACAAGAATGTAGAGAAAAACTAGAATCTCTGTTAGAGAAGAAAGAAGTGAAAAGAAGAATGGAGAGGCCAAGACAAAGCATGCTTTCTGCTCACTTTTGCCTAGAATCTGAATTCTAAGGGTATGATTTCATCAGCTATCTTTAACAAGATTGAGATAGAGACATTTCATAGAGGCCCAACCAATACTTATTCTATTTTAGGGAATCTAGTTAAGGAGAACTTTCTTGAAAATCGAGCAAACCTTCGGACAGTTTTGCAGACATAATATAGCTGACTGCTTTGCTTCTTGGCACCAGCTGAGCAGGAACTTGAAACTGCATCAGTCTACCCACTCAGAAGTAATATGCGTCTGGTATCACAGAAAATAAGCAGCTCTCATGAAGAGTGTGTGCCACATACAAGCTCTGATCCTAGACTGTGCACCTCTCTCTAGGTGAGACACGAAAATGTTGACTGACCTCAGCAGTGTTACGGGCTACCAGCTTAACAAGGAGCTGCCCTGTGATGATGAGCACAAGGTGACGCACATCCCAGTTCAAAAGATAATTTCATCATTGTGCTTAATTATGTGCTTAGGTATGTCACCAAAAAAGTGACACATATCACATTGTTTAATGAGTAAATCTGTTTTACTCATTAAGAAATAGTGTTCACCATTTTAATCTATATTTTAAGGGCCTATATTTAATAAAGTCTTAGCACTTTTACTTAACATCCTAATTTAATAAAATCTTGGGACTGCTGCTAACAACAGGTGTAGAACTATCTATCACCCATGGCAGCTTCTCATTTTTGTGTCCAGTTCTGTCACTAACACTGCCCACTGTCAGAGGTGTAACTAAGACAAAAACTATTTGGCCAAATCAGTGAAAATTTTAAAAAAGAATTGCATTATTTTCTAAACAGAAATTTTACCTCACAAAAAGGGCGCTTATTTTAAACCTCCTACTGGGAGATGGAGATGGAAACATTGCTCTAGATCCCAGGCACTTAGGGCATACAGTTCTTTGATACTAGAATTTGAAAATTTTGTAAGACAAAAACTGATAAAATCATTTCACTTTCCATCTATCAAACCTGCTATTTTTGCTTTCTCCCCCTTCTCTTTTTACACAGAGAGATGAGGAAATGGGCTCCTTCACAATTTGGTAGTAGTGTATAAAATGGAACAATTTATGGCAACACTTCATATGCCTTTCGATAATGTATATTCTAACTCAAAAGTTTCATTTCTAAAAATATATCAGATAATTATGGATATGTATAAATTTAGCTAAAAATTGTTCAACATAGTATTCATAATATTGAAAAATGAAAATCAAATATTCAACCACAGAGAACATCTAAAATAATAGATTATTCATATATGTGGAACAGCAGAGGTTATTTAAAGGTTTTTCATTTTTGCCCTAGAGATAGTAAAGAAGAAAAAAATGTTTAAATTCCTTTATGGTTTAGTCTTAGAGGAGAATACACTGAAGATTAAGGACAGTTACAAGTTTGTTATGAGGTTCCAAGCTGCACCAGCTCTCTTGTGAAAACAACAAAATATCTAGTATTCCCACATAGAACAAATGTATCCACTGGTAAGAATAACACAGATTAAAGTGTGATTAATTCTTAAAAAGTGAGTAGTACAGCAAAACTTGTTTTAAATTACAAAGGTTAAATTATAAAGATTAAAATCCTTGGTATGTCTGAAATTCTGTTCCTTGTTAAGTGCACCAATATTCATTTTTTATGCACTCAAACATTTACTGACATCTAATGCTGACAGATTAAAAGTACTAGTAGCTGAGGGGTTATTTTTTTTTAAAGTTACACAATCCAGTGCTTCCAACCTACTAGGATGTAACGGTCATATGAAAAAGTACCTGTAAACAAGGGAACCTACAGGATTCCACCCTGCCAAGCAAACAGAAGAGAAAGAGTTGAGATCATTGGGAAGTTGGAGGCAACATGAGCTTCCTAATAGCAAATACTGTTAGGAATCAACCATTTCTTATTTTTATTTATTTTTTGATCTTATAATGAAAACTGCCAAGAAGGAAGTACAGTCTTCATTTTCTCTACAAGGAGAAGCTGAAGTGTTAGAACTAAATCACCCCATACACAACTTTGGTTAAAGATATTGTTTTAATTTCTTAATAGTATTTATTTCTCAACAGTCTCCCAAGAATGAAGTGCAATATCCAAGCAAAAAATTCAGTGCAGGGGACACAATTGTCAAGTTTTACATGAATGCTAGCAATGCACGTAAAACAACATAGGTGAAAAGAAAAGTCAGCCTTAATTTAAGGGTTAAAATCTCAGACAGGAAGTGGAAAAAGATTTCAAAAGTGGCAAAGAGATCACCTATCCATTTCAAAGATGTGTTTATCTTTTTGTATTTCAAAGGAAAGGCCTTTTGAAAGATTTGGCATAGAAATATGCATGTGAATAGAAGCACAGTGAAAAGTCTTAGCTTTCAGATATAATGGCTCTCCCTCAGAAAGCACTGTGCAGGATTCCTGAATCTCTACGGTACATTTCAAGTGCACTAAAAGCCCTGCAGTATCACCCCGTCCAGCTTCTGCGTGATGGCTCATTAGCATTTCCCTGCACTGTGATCCTAAGCTCCTCTAGTACCACCTTAAAATGTCACCCCTCAAAAATTCATTCATTCAGATGGTACTGAATACACCAGGATGTGTCATAATTTGTAAAACAAGACAAAACAAAGCAGAACGAGGCAGGGTGGGTGGTACAAAGATAATTATGGGGAACACAATAAGTAAGTTTGATAGTCTTCTAGAAATATTCATGAAAATCTGTTCCTGAAAATGGCTAGTACTTAGTAGCCAATCTTTTCCTCATGACTTTTTTGAGAAATGTTCTCAGATTCCATAAGAGGGTGATAACAAAATGCATCTCAGTGAATGATCTTTCATTCTGGCATGGTTTAGCTCTCTCACATCTTCCATGTGGTCTCCAACTCTTTTTTTCCAAGTCCTGTCTTATTTGCTCCACTTAAATTATACTATGTGTTCTGCTGACCGAGTACAAGCGCTTTTCAGTAAGACCTGTAAGCAAAAATGCAGTCACCCACAAGGGACATGTCACACTGGCCTCTGAGTTCCCACGAGGGCCTTAGGGAACTGAAGTCTGTAAAGGTGTTTAAATGGCATATTTGCCCCACAGGAAAGAGGTTCTTGTGTTCAGGCCATCGGGATATACATTTCAAGAGAAAGAAAATGGTTTTTTTTACTTCTGAAAAGATAAATATGAAATAAAAATGGAATCTGGGCTAAGCAATGTGATTTAGGCCCTGAAATGAATCCCTTTCCAAGCACTTACTTACAGAAATTAGAGAACAAAGAAAGCATGCAATAACCAGGTAGTGTTTGAATCTTGTGCAGTGTCACCCAAATGCAACCAGACCAAACGTCCTGTGCTAGGCTTGTTCCAACCGGCATTGCCTTTGACTAGAGGAAGCCTCCTCCCCAACTAGAGGCCAAGTTATTAAGAAACTGTTTGTCATTTTAGATTGGCTTGATCATTTGTTTCCCCAAATTCTTTTTCTCATCATTTACTCATTACACGCCTCCTCCTGACGGAAGTAGACATTTATTAGCTTCTGCATTTATTGCACGGGCAAACAGAAACATTCTGCTGCATTTCCTGAGGGTTCACTCATTTATCTATTGGATAAGAGACTGAAATTTCCTCAGGGCAGAAAAATTAAAATATCATTCAGGTTGACAGCCAGGAAAATGAGGGTCCTTCTGAGACAAGAAGCTTGTTTGGTTTAGAGAGGAACCATGACATCACTTCATCAAACTCTACCACTTCATATATAAATGAAATTGTGGTGTTAGCCAGTAACAAGTATTTAAAATGAACAGTACACACACTATGCTATGCTGTAAGATTCTGAGAACCGAAGTTAAGTGCTATTTTAAATGGCAAATACAACATAATGCTTTAAAGATCTATGTCTGTAGGAGGGAGGCTAAGGAAAGAACACTTTCTTGCTAAATCTATAAAACAAACTACAATCACAGAATTTTAAGTTACAAGGTACCTTACAGGTCACTGAATCCTTCTGCAAGCACCTCTGCAGTATCCCTGACAAATGATCACTCTCATTCTGCCTGAAACACTTATGGTGATGAGGAGATTGGCATTTCTCAAAACACTGCCTGTTTTAAAGTTGAAGACCTCTGTTTAGCAGGGTGTGACTTTGGACAAACTATTCAATCCCTTTGGATCTCAGGGTTCTTGTTTTAGATGTTCACTACCCTTATCTTGAAAGAGTCAGAGCCCAAGGAAAGAAGTCACTTAACAGATCAACTCCAGACTCTGGCCCAGCAGTCACTCCGGGATAACTCTCTGACTTCTATGACACTGCCTCTCCATAGCAGAACTAACACATTAGCCCATAATTTTCTACACTGAGATATAAGGCATTTCAACCTGGGTACCTGAACACTTTTAGGGCACAGGTTTCTTCAGGTTTTTTTTTTTTTTCCAGTTCTTGCTTTTTATCTCTTATCGCTTACCCTCACCTCTCTCAAACCAACTTTTATCATGAACCTTCGTTCTTGATAACAGAGGCAACAATGCAACGAAGAATTAGTTCTACTGATGCTGTCAGCCACCAGCTAACTCCTCCAGTTGATGGCCTAGTCCAGCCCGGGTCTCTGGTCAACAAGATACCACATGATCAGTTAGTACTGTGCCAGGCACTGGTTGTAACAACAACAAAAAATAAATTTCTAGGTTTTTTGCATTATAAGACATTAGAGAACACTGGTCTTCCTGATACAATATTGCTTAAAATATTGCTCATGTCTAATCAAGTCATTTTGGGGACAAGCAAGAGTATACACGTTAATATTATCTTTACAAATCAGTGACATCTTTTACGTGTTTATTGGGACTTTTTTTTTCTAAATACCTCATAACTTTGAAGTAAAGGTACATTAAATAATAAAACTATATTGTGTTCTAATATTCAGACTACAAAACTGACCAGTTCCATTAACATCCTGCAGCCTCAGCTTATCTGGACCAGATCCTCATTTGTTACAAATAAAGTCTTAGTTACCCTCAATGAACTCAGTGGAAGGAATACACCAATGTACTTGATAATTTCACTTGTAAATCCTCCTTAAATGTTTAAAAACTGCTTAGAAGTCTGCAACATACCAATAAAACTTTGTTAACATTAATTCATGTTCTCTTATCAATATAATTAATGTCAATATAAAGATAGAGGATACTACATATTAAAAACAAAACCAAACAAAACTTGACCCAAAATGACTGTAATGCTATTATTCTTGTTTGTATTTTATATAACCAGGTTGGCTACAAAGCAACATAGGCTCCTTACTGGCAGTTCACAGGATAACAATCCCTATGGATTCTATTACATAAACACAGGATGGTAAGTTTTGTTACTTACTTATCCAAATAAAAATGTTCTCATTTCATAAAGATAAAATAGGTTCTTTAAATATTTCACTATATATGAAATATTTTAGACAAGAAATACCAAGATCCATACCATACAACCCAGCCTCACCTATAGCAGAATTTGTCAAAGGGCTTAGCTGTGCTAAGAGCAATATCTGATATATATTGGCACAAAACCAGGTGCCAGGCACCATACTAAGCCCTTCATAGACTGTCTCATTTACACCTTAATAAATGATGAGAAAAGTGAAGCCAAAATTAAGCAAATAATTTACCAAATTATTTACATTTGTCAGTGGCATAACCAGGACTCAATTTAAACAGCCTACTCCAGAGATAATATTTTTAACAGCTACTGATCAGTGATTTCCAAACAGCTATGTAGACCTGAATGTCTTACTAATGAGATCACATCTAAACATAACAATCAGAAGGCTTCATGTAGGAGGTGGCAGCCTCTAATTAAATCCTACTTGCTCACCATGACCTACTGTAAGACATTTAAATTTTTATATTAAATGTTCTTAATTACATATTATATTTAAAGGAGATAAGTACTTAGGCCAATTATAATTCCAAACAAAAATAGATACAAATGCCCACAATCTATAATGCTTTTCTGAGTATTCAGACACTTGTTTTAAAACCTGTACATTATATACTGAAGCCAAGACAAAACCAAACAGCAACAACAAAAAATAGAACAACAACAACAAATCGCAAATAGAAATTGGGTTTGTAGCTCAGTGGTGCAGCACCTGCCTAGTATACACTGAGCTGAGCTCAAACCCAGCAGCACTAAAAAATCATATAAAACGTGAGCAAATCAGTAAATATGACTTTTCTGGAAATAGCGATTACAAAGTTAAAAACTTATTTTCATCCTGTACAAATTAAACAAATTCCTCAGTTATTTATTACAAGACCTAGAATTGAATTTATAGATGACAAGAACTGTGATGCTTATCAAAGATGTTCTTAATAATCTTTTGCATCTTTTCTAGCACAAATTCCCATTTCCTCTACGATGATGAAGACCTGCTCTTCTGTATAAATTTGTACAAGTGCTATATTATTTATCATCCAACCCCAGTAGGAGAATCATTCTGCCAGACTCTTGCCTCCTTTAAGAAACAGCCATCAGTTCAGACCTCAGGGTTTATTCACAAGGGTCTACTCTTGGTCTGAACCTACCCTCAGTCTCTAAGGGAACTTCTTCCAGTTAAGGGTTTAAACTCCTCCCATAAGTTAAAACTCTCAAATTTACATACCTGGTCCAGATCTTGCCTGACTCCATATTCAATAGTCAGATGCTTTGTTGACATTATCAACTAGTATCACAGAAGCACCCCACATTTAAATTGATAAAAACATTATAACATGATGATATATAAATGAATATCTAAACTTGGTAAAAAGACATAGAAAAGAAAAAAGGAAATGATGCGCCATGTGACAGTGAGGAATTAGCATGTTCCCCAAAGTTTCAGAAGACTCACTCTTACAGGCTGAAGCATCAGCAATCTGTTTGTTAGCAGGGTACTCCCGGCTCCCCCACACACACCCTTTTCCTCTGTTTCAATGACTGGGAAGAAGTTAAAGGGCAGTGGGGACAGTGGGAACCTAAAAGCAGGAAGGAGGACCCCTCTGAAGATGAGAACAAAAAACAAACAAATAATTGAACAAAATTGAAATGTTACCACGAAGAGGAACAGACAAGAGCTATGAGGTCTTTTTTATTTTCATGGGGGAAGACATGCATAAAAAGAAGAATGCAGAGGTAGCTGAAACAGATCTGTGTGCCTCTCAATCTTGCATACAAGCTATTTCTGTAGGTGGTATCAGAGAAAGAAACTGCTGTCCAAGCCATATCAAAACATATTTATGCCTAAAATGCATAAATTGTTTAGCTTTAGTAGGAGCAGTGAATAAGAGGAAGATTCAACTCTTTTCTATGTAAGGCAATCCCACCTTCATTTTAACAACTCATTAAGTCTGTGCAGTATAAAAGTTGAGAATGTAAACTTGCAATGCCAACCTTTAAATTCTGGCTTTACCCCTTACTAGTGCACATACTATTTTTGTGCTTCATTTTACTCATCTATAAGATGAGAATACCAGCCCTGGACAGCTGGGAAGGTTAAATGAAATAACGCAGTACTGCAGTACTGGCAAGTGGTTAAGCTCAGGATAAATGTTATTCTTCATTTCAAATAGCTTGGCAGGATTATTAATGTTGACTTCAGCTTGGGAAAGGCTTGAGGAAAGTCACAGGGAAAAATCAAAGGTGCGTTTTCACTTGATAAGGAATATTAAAAAAAAACAAACTTCAATGTTCGCTTACAAAATTCAAAGTAACCACTTACTATTCCTCTAGAAGAAAAAGGATTACAGTTACTCTTGAAATCAGAGTGCCATTTGAACTCAAATAGAAGTGATCTGCTAACAAAGTACCGACCAAAATAAGTACCGTCTGCTGTGTTTGGCAAGACAAGATACTGTACTTGAAAAGCAAACTTGGCACTTTCTGAAAAGAGTGTGAAGAATACACTAGAGCAATAAATGGCAGAGTCAGTCAGTGCAAGAGATAGGGGCCACTAGTGTTCAACAGGACCTGTCAGAGGCTCTGCAAGCCTTGCTTAGTTAGGTCCCTAATCAAATAGCATCAAATCAGAGACTGGACCACATACAGTAGCAACCATTTATCTCATCCCCCGTATTCATATTATCTTGAGCTGTTTTTCTTCAAAGAATCATCACCACTCAGCAGAAAGTGTATGTCACTGATTGCTATTAACAGATTGTTAACTCTATGAAAACAGGAGAGCTTTTTTCTTGTTTTGTTCTCATTTCCCAAGAGCCTAAATGAAGCCCACCATATAGGAAGCTCTAAGTATTTGTAAAGTGAATGGCTAAGTCTGACGAACAGCTAATGGTGACAAATAAAGCAAAAGCAAATAAAGAAACCCTTGAAAAAGTTCTATCAGCAATCAGAGGTATAAATAAAAATAACTAAAAATATTATTAAACAGATCCTTTTTTAAATCTGAAAAAAAATCCAAATTACTTAAAAGTATTTTAAATCTAAGACTAAAAATTGGAGAATATTTTTGAGATCAATAAAATTTTAAAAGGTACAAAGCAAGTTGACAAGTGTATATTGTAAAATTTATGTTTCACTTGTTACTTGAAATCGGCAAATACTTCTCCCTTTCCTTACCCTGCTTGCAAATGACTACAAGAACTGGTAAGTAAAAGCCAGCATTTCAGTTACTTAAAATACGTCTTGTGAACATGCTATTACTGATTTTAAGATAAATAAATGATGAAAAGAGAAAAAGGTATCCATCAATATTCTATTCTACTATGTGGCTAAATTTTAAAAGAAATAATTTTATCAAAAGATTTTCTTCGAGGGCCGGAGGGTTAGCTCAGTGGTTCCGGCGCCTGCCTCGCAAGCGCAAGGACCTGAGTTCGATCCCCAGTAACCACATATAATGCTGAGCGTGGAGACACACCCACCAACAATCAACACCGCATACCACAATGCCGGACGTGGTGGCTCACGCCTGTCATCCCAGCACTCGGGAGGCAAAGACAGGAGGATTGCTGAGTTCATGGCGGCTTGCCTGGGCACCATAGTGAGCTCAGGGCCAGCCTGAACTACAAAGCGAGACCTTGTCTCAAAAAGCAAAAAAAAAAAAAAAAAAGATTTTCTTCAAATAAGGGGAAATTAGAAAGCACATTATATAAAATAAAATGATAAAAATTTTTAACTGCAATGTGATTTCAAAGTGGCAGGTTAGCAGGTATTAATATTTTGTACACCTCAGACAAAATGACAACACAAAGCAATATGAAACAGCTGCTTATCCTTTTATCTTGGTACTACATCCTATTCAAATAAAAAGACATGCATTCTCAGTTGAGAATTTGAACTTAATACCTAATTTATGATGTAACAACTGCATTATTTCAATTATTAAAGTACACTTTCATCCAGGGGATTAAAAATACAACACCTGCATACATGAAAGATAATTGAAGAGGTCCAACAAATCTTAATTAATTTTTGGTTTTGGCAAATACAGTAAAAACAGGAAGTTGACGAAGAAATATAAAACAATTTAAATTACTCAGGAAGATACCAGAGATTCATACAAAAAGATCATTTTAGATGGTTTATGCTTGTATACTTCCTGTCAAATATTTATTTAAAATTAATTTTAATGAAAATTCTTTAATCTTGGGGTGGCTTGTAAAGAATTCAATTTCAAAGGTATATTTTCTCAAGAAAGGTAACATAGTATACTGTTGACTTTTTTTCTGAGTTAACCAACAATATACTGAGATTCTTAGTTTTATTTTAAAAATACTGTATGATTTTGCTCTTTGGTAAGCACTTCTAATAGATTCTTGCACAAATTGCACATAATGATAACACATGCCAGAATTATGTCAGATCTAAAATATTTTTCAGTAGAAATGAAATTTACAATATTGCTATCGATATCCCATCATCATTTTCCCACAATCATCACCCAGAAATGTTTTTTTCAGGACTACCATCTAAAGTAAGGCTCACTTTTTGAGAAAAGATCTTTAGAGGCCAGAGACTTAACTCAGTGGTTCTGGCACCTGCCTAACAAGTGCAAGCTCTCTGTTTTGATCCCAGTAACCACATACAACAATACCAGGTGTGGTGATTCATGCCCAGCAGCAACGAGTACCACACACTACAATGCTAGGCATGGTGGCTCACACCTGTAATCCCAGCACTCGGGAGGCAGAGACAGGAGGACTGCTGAGTTCAAGGCTTGTCTGGACTACATAGTGAGCTCAGGGCCAGCCTGAACTATAAAGCAAGACCCTGTCTCAAAAAAAAGGAAAAAAAAAGCAGCTCTATAATATTGTATCATAGAATTTAGTGAATAAAATGAGAAGAAAGCTTGACTACCACTGTTTTTGTTGGGGTTTTTTGTTTCTGTTTTTCTGAGACAGGGTCACACTTTATAGTTCAGACTGGCCCTGAGCTCACTATGTAGCCCAGACTAGCCTTAGACTTACTGCAATTCTCCTATCTCTGCCTCCTGAGTGCTGGGATTACAGGCGAGAGCCACCACATCCAGCACTGTGATATGTGGTACCAGGGATTGAACTTGGGACCTTGGACCTGTGAGGCAGATGCTGGAAACACTGAGCTAAATCCCTGGCCCTGTTTTATTTTTATTTTATTTTCACTAAATTACCAATCCATTTTCCAGGCTTATGTTCATTCAACAAAATGGATAGGAACTGTTCCCAGTCTCTGCTCAAATTATGGAGAATGACAGGAAAATTTACGCTTACATACAGAAAACAGGCTGCTATCTCTGATACATAAAATCTACCAGACAGGAAGGAAAATACAAGAGAAATCTCACTTTATCAAATACAATGATGTACATTAAAGAGGTCCGAAAATACTGAGAAATTACATGTAGACTTAATTGTAGGTTTTTAAAGTTCTTTCCTGTACAAAAATTGTTCTTCATTTGAACCAGTTAATTCAATCTTTTGAACAAAATTCAAAATACCACTATTTCAAATATAACAAAATAATAACATACTTCAAACACAATTTGTCCTATGTTTCCACAGTCAATTCTTCCTTTTTTTTTTTTTTTTTTTTTTTTGAGACAGGGTCTCACTTTGTAGTTCAGGCTGGCCCTGAGCTCACTATGTAACCCAAGCAAGCCTCGAACTCAGCAATCCTCCTGTCTCTGCCTCCCCAGTGCTGGGATGACAGGCATGAGCCAGCACGCTCCGCACTGTGGTATGTGGCATTGATGGCTGGTGGGCGTGAGTCACCACACCCAGCCTTGTATGTGGTTACTGGAATCAAACTCAGGACCTTGCACTTGCGAGGCAGGCACCAGAACCACTAAGCCAAAACTCTGGCCCAATTCTTCCCTATTCTTGTATGGCTTTTTCTTTTCCCGATTATCACTCCTAGATGTTAATACTAATGATAAGTTGATATTTAGCTCACTTTAATAATCATATAAATTCATATATAACAGTAAATTTCTATACTCCAAGGAAACATATCAGGAAGACCACTCTGCTGATGAGACATACAAGACTCAAACCAGTTAATGATGGTTTCCATGGACAAATAGGACAATAAATAAGAGGTCTAATACTTAAATCCACATCCCCTGTCTCTGATGCTACTACATGTAGAGATTCCCACATGATAATATATTTTAGAATCATCTAAGCATATTTCCTAAACATTTGAAGTCCGGGGCTATTCCGAACTATTGAAGGTACAATACATATGAAACACTCAAGAGATGAGCCCCTGGAAATTGCTGCTTTACTCCATTGCAGGTCTCTGAAAACTACCAGATGAAATGATTCAAGTTCTTTTCTGCTGGTAAAACAAATAAGGAGAGTTCAACTGAAAATTTCAAGTTCAGTGAATCAACTAATCAAAAACAATACTGCAGGGCCGGAGGGTTAGCTCAGTGGTTCCGGCGCCTGCCTCGCAAGCATAAGGACCTGAGTTCGATCCCCAGTTACCACATATAATGCTGGGCGTGGTGGCTCACGCCTGTAATCCCAGCACTCGGGAGGCAGAGACGGGAGGATTGCTGAGTTCGCGGCGGCTTGCCTGGGCACCATAGTGAGCTCAGGGCCAGCCTG
>PVIC010001961.1:0-83267 GCA_004025085.1 Thryonomys swinderianus
TTTCTTTCTTTCTTTCTTTCTTTCTTTCTTTCTTTCTTTCTTTCTTTCTTTCTTTCTTTCTTTCTTTCTTTCTTTCTTTCTTTCTTTCTTTCTTTCTTTCTTTCTTTCTTTCTTTCTTTCTTTCTTTCTTTCTTTCTTTCTTCTTTCCTTCTGCCTTGATGTGCTTTAAAAGTGAGCTGACTACCTGCTTACCAGCCTCAGTGTGTATGCTTTCCCTCAGTCTGTATTGTTTAATCTGGAGTTCAAGAGTTTAGGAAGGGAATAAGGGGATAGAGTTGGTGGATTTTGCAAAATCATTCTTCCCCCTTTTCCCATTTCTGAAATCCCTTGTTACCATGGACAGCAGATCCACTGTTATTTAGCCCATGGCAGCCACAATGACAGTGGCATGATGCTGGAGTTACAGCTAATCTCATGCTTGAGTCTTCTATGACACAAGCACTTAGGTCATCCATCAGTTTGCCTTCCCCTGGCTGGATTCCAGCCTTCACTGTGGCGAGTAACCACTGTGGCTGTAAAGTCTGAGGTTTAAGAGAGCTTAAATCCCAACTGTCTCGTTTCCTTTTGCAGATTGGGAAAGGGAACCTTGTGGAATACTAGCTGGAGAAGCCAGTGAGGGCAGTTAGTGCTGCGATCCGGGGCTCCTCCTAGTCTCTTTTCAAAAGGCCATTCATATTTCCTTGCTCTCCATAGGAACCTGCACAGTGGTATCCAAGTATTTGTTCTATAAATAGACACTTCTCCGGGTACTTTCTTTTTTAAGTTCTATGTAATAACACTTGCTAGCAGCAATTTTTCCTACCACAGTTACCATAGTTGGCAAACAGAAGAATGAAAAATCCCTACCCAGTCCTTTTCTTTTCCATTCTGTTTTGTGATTTTTTTTCTCCAAAAAAGAACTAAATAGAGTTTAGGAGGAGGAGAGACATTTGAATCCCCCTGTTTTGGCCGGTGTAAATTTTTTATGTGGAAACAATAATTCCATACTTGTTCAATTTCCCTGAAAATATGGTGGGTTCCTCTGCCCTTTCCCCCTTTATCTGTATAATCCAGATTTGATATTGAAGTGAAAAATGTCATTTGAGTGGTTTGGTTAATATCGTGAGCATCTACTGTCATGGAAATCATCCCTCACAGATGGCTGTGCCCCTTCTCTGTGACAGTGTCTCTGCTAAAGTGTATTCAGGTTTGTATTTCCTGGTGGGTGCTTGGGCTTCTGACTGCCATATGATGTCAAGAGCAACATCTGCATCAACATCTCCTGAAGAATAAATACCTAAAAAACATTTGTTAAGGATTTGGGGGAAACATAGAAGTCTAGATATGCAACCATGGCATGATATAGTCTTAATTTATCCATTCATTTATATGTTTATATTCATTCAGCAATTGGGAAATTCCTATTGGAAACTCTTACTGTGTGCCAAGTGTTGGAGTTACTGCATTGAATGAGACACAATTCCTGTTTTTCAAGAGCCTATAGTCTAGTCAGAAAGTGTACATAATTGTGAATTATTTGATAGCCCAGTGTGATAACCACTCTGAAAAGGACATATAGAAACAATTCTAGTAGGAACACAAAGAGGTGCCACTATTGGACATATGAATGGAGATAAATCTTTGGGGATGTTGGGTAAGTATTAAGAAGCAGGTATGGGCTAGGTTATCAAGGAAAAAGGAAACTGCAGGTGATAAAGAGAGGGAGGGAGGGAGGGAGGGAGGGAGGGAGGGAGACTGGATGTGAAGGCTCAGGAGAATGAGAAAAAAATGTCCTCTTTAGTGAGCTGCAGTATCTTCGTATAGCCAAAGGAGTACATCTTTATAAAACTGGTTAAACATAGACACCCAGTTTGTGAAGAGCCTTCTCAGATATACCCAGACTTTGTATTTTATCATGATGTTAATGGGAAACTATTGATTCTATAATCTATAATTCTATAATCAGATTTATGGATTGTAAAACTGACCTGAAGGTGTGGTGATGATTCTGAAGGCAGAGATACAGGTAAAGAGTCAACTGTAGTAGTTCCAAGAGAAACACTGGTGGCTTGAAGCCAGGTCATAATGGTTGATAAGTGACAGAGTGCTGTCATCATGGAGCTGCACACGGGAGGGTGAGGCTCAGAGTCACACATGCACACCAGACTCTGGGGACTTTTCTGGAATGCCTCCTTTTAATCAATGTAGTGTAGGGTGTTAGATAGCACAAGTGGGAGGGGTTTCTGGTGGCTATTGGGGATTGGTCTATAGTTGTCAGAGAAGGGGTACAATTTTGGGGAGAACCAGGCAACCTCGGGCCATGGCATGCCCTCATTAGTTCAATGCTTACTTTGGTCTCAACTTAGTCTACCAAGGGCCCAGGGCTCTCTCAGGACCTAAGAGACTGGCATGCAGTACAGTTGGCTCAGATGATGATTTCACCATCATCTCCTCCCCTATTTAGATCTGATGGCCTCTGCGAACCATATGACATTTTTATGGGTTTGGTCAGATAGGGTGACCTTACAATTAGCCCTCAAGTTCGTGAATTTAACTTGGACCAACCAATTGTGAGCCCCTCCCAAATGGAGCTCCAGACATTATTAAAGGTAACCACACTGAAGGACTAAGTCCATTTGGGACTGTAGGTTGACAATGGCAGAACAGGTATCATGGAAGAGAGCCAAAGTTTGTCAAAGGGCATGTGTAGTATTTTGAGTGAGTTGATTAATAGTGGTGGCAGTGGTGATCTGGCTGCACAAGGTGATTGAAGGAGTGGCGGCTGCAGAGACTGTGGTGACTATGGACACAATGGTGGTGATGATGGCCGAGGCTCCTGAATCACATTTTCTGTGTGGGTGAAGCATAAAGTTAAGCAGGAGGTTACTGCCCAACTAGTCTTCTGTAAGGGGTGGGCACATAGGTGCTGAAAGGTAAAATGCTTGAGTTGGGGGTATAGGACACATAATATGAGTCACTGCACAAGTAGGAGTTCCCAGAGATCCTGGAGAAGAAAACATTGGCCCTAAGACTAAGGAAGATTGGTCAGTGGTGTTGATCTTTAGGTCACTAGGGCAGAGGAGGAGTCAGTTGGAGGTGAGGCAGAAAAGCAGACAGAGGAAGGAGAGACAGAAGTATTCTATGTGGTATCAATGGGATACTTGGAGTGGATGCCATCGATGACTAGGTAAATGGAGGGGCTATTGTCAAAAGGGTGAGGAGGGGAGGAATTTTAGTCTACAGTGACTAGAAGAGGGGGATAGGGAACTAGTGGTCATACTTACATGACCACAGCCTGGGAATTGGTGGTGAGTGCAGCACACAGGAAGACCACCAGCACTGGCTCCAGTATGGGGTGTGTGTGGGGGCCAAAGCACAATCTTGGTCATGGAGGTCCTTTATGTCTTTCCAGGTGGTCTTATTGGGGCATTGTGGTGCTGGGAAGTGTTAACATTTGGGGGGTTGTTCCTGAAATGACAGCCTCCTCATTTGGCCAATGGATAGACTGGGTGACAGTGTAGGGCTTGACATCTTTTGTAGGGAGCCTCCATTCCACAGGCTGAGCTGCTCTCAGGAGTCATGGTCCAGGCTTGGGTTGAGGTAGAGAAGGCCAGTGTCCTCCATATGGATCCAGTCGTTCTTGTGAAGCCACTTGTGGTAGACGCTGTGGAGGTGCTGGCCCAGGTGGAAGCTGGGTACCCCTCTGGACATGTCTCCCACGGAGATCAGCGGGGTCCCAGCTGGCTGGTCCAAGTACCTCTGCCCCCGGTAGGCATCCCTTGAGAAGCAGAGGCCCAGAGGGGCTTCACTGAGCAGTAGCAGCAGCAGCAGGAGCCACAGCCCCATGGCTCTAGACATTGCCTTTGCCATCGCCTCTGGCAGCTGGGGATGAGAGTCGGAAACAGCGTGGAGGTGGGGCAGTTTAAAGGTGGAGCAGAAGGGGCTAGTGATCCATAAGGGGGCGGCGCCTGTGTGTCAGCTGGAGAAGAAGAGGTGCCGGTGCCATGTTGGGATTGCGCAGAGGAGTAGAGGATATTTCCCATACTCAGAGAGGTGAAGTCTGTGGAAAGAAGGTGAAAGGGTGTTGGACACATTAAAAAGTGGCCTACTAGCCACAGCCGGAGACGTGGCCCACTGAGGTGCAGGGAGGAGGAATTCCCCACGAAGGTGGGGGCACTCACCTGAGAGGCGAGGTGAAGGATTACCCAAGGGCCCCACATTTGGGCACCAGTTGTCGTCGTGGAACTGCACACAGGAGGGTGAGGCGCAGAGTCACACACACCAGACTCTGGGGAGGTTTCTGAAACACTTCTGTTTGATGGATGCAGTGTAAGGCGTTATATAGCTCATGCAGTGGGAGGGGTTTGCGGTGGCTATTGGAAATTGGTCTATGGTTGTCAGAGGAGGGGGCCCAATGTTGGCTAGGACCTGGCAATCTCTGGCCTTGGCATGCCCTTGTTAGCTCAATGCTTGCTTTGGTCTCAACTTAGTCTACCAAGGGACAAGAGCTCTCTCAGGACCTAGGAGACTGGTGTGCTGTGCACTTGGCTCAACCAGACCTGGATTTCGCCATCAACAGGGGACTGGGGACTATTGCAGTCTTAGACTTTGTAGGATTTGGTAACTGGCCCAATGTGGGGAATGAAAGAGACTAACCTGAAATCCAGCATTTGAGTTGGTAGGAGGGGAAGAGACCGGTTACCCGATGTGGGTGGCTTGGGGCCTGGATCAGAGTGGACGGTCTTTGGTGCATGTGAAGGACTCTGTCAAGAGGTGGGAGACATCAGAGATGCTGGACTAGATGCCTAGAGTTCATCATCGTCACGTTTCAAATACCTGGAAATGTTTGTACAGATGTGAAAAATAAGTCCAGAAGCAACAAAAAAGACTGGGGATGAGTCAATTTTCAGTTTAAAGCTTAGCTCTATCTTTTACAGGCCATGTCTGGACAAGTGCTCTCATCTCTCTGCATTTTGGTTCCTTCTAGATACATTGAGAATATTCAGGGTCACTACCTTACAGAACATGTAAAGTCTCTGGTCACATGACTAGAAACTTGTAAACTCCAGTCAGCGTTGGCTACTACTATTGATATGTTAGCTTTAGAGTGTAAGGTGGAATCTGAAGAGAGGGTTGCACAGGAGGGTGATTAAACATTTCTGAGAGAAGCAGAGTGAGAAAATGAGAACAGTGGGAATAAATCATGAATAAGAGCCATTTTCAGCCTGGGGAGGAAATGCATTTTGGTGGAAAGTGGCAGTGATGTCCAGTACCGCGGCAGTCAAGGAAGCAGTAGGTTCAGCAGAGGGTAGGATGAGTTTCCCTGGAGTACGGAAACAGTTCCTACTAGATTTACAAGTAAGTGGATGATAAGATGATAGAAAAATGGAGCACAGAATATTTTCTTAATTGGTCTGGTTATAAAAGTAAAGGATATGAGTATAGGTTTTCAAGAAAAGAGGGCTTCTGTAAAGATAGGAGGAAGGTAGCATGCTCATAACCTGAAGGGAAAGGTAAAAATAGGGAGGATTCTGATATTCGTCTAAAATGTCAGTGTCAATCATGCCTTTCTACGCAGGGTAAACTGTGTCCACTCCTGAGGCCCAGGGTCAACAGAGGCGAAAAGAAAAAGAACTAATTTTAGCTGATTACTAGGCACTGTGCAGGATATTTAAATTTAATCATTTATTGAAACTTTGGAGATCTGGCAAGAGAGTTTGTCCAGTGATAATTCCTATTTCCAACTCTAGAAGCTAAAACTTAGGGAGAGTATAGAATATACTGAATACCTAGAAGTCAGGCTTTCACAAAGCCCTGTTGCTTCCAGAGCTGTGTTATCTGGTGGACCACTCAGTGGTTTCATCTCTAGGAGAAGTTTTCAGAGAGAGCGTATATATTGTGATGACTATCCGTCTGCCTCGATATCTGTATTCCTGAACACCAAATCTTACTGCTTTCATTCCACGTAGCCACCATATGTGCTTCTTTGTTAAATGTCTCGGGCTGCAAGATGGGGTGGGGGGGGAGGTGTGAAAACCCCAGAAAATTAGATTACCTAATATCATTCTGTACGCCTGGCCATTAAAAAAATGCTTGATGGATGCTGTGGTATAATCTCAAGTTTTGTGGCTCTGGATGTAAAAACTGAGCTATAACTTATCTTATCACTAGGTTTCCTCCAGGGTTTTGGGAACTTATATCCAGACATCTTCCCAAGGCCTTATTTGGTCATAAGTAGAGCTTTTTTGAGGTGGATGGATCTAGGATGTGTTATGTTGAGATTGATTCATGGTGTGATACCAGAATTAAGGGTGTTCAACCTTGGATATGAGTACCTGTAGGGTGGGTAGCCTCAATAAAATCTAAGGGACACCAAGAGGGCTGCTGTTATTACTTTCTCCTTGTTACTTGGATGCTGGCTCCCTTCTGCCCGCCCTGCTGTGCCATGGACCACTTCTCCTCTGTGATGCCTGTTTGCCACCTGGCACCCTGGCCTTGGAGCCAGTTGATTAGAGCAGAAACCAAAACATCTTGAAACTGTGAACTATAACTAACTCTTTCTCTTTTAACTTTGAGTGTTGGGTATTTGTCTCAGCAATAAGAAAAGTAGCTAAGACAAGGGCATTGAGTTAACTATCATCGGTGGCACGCACTTAATATAATGTCAGGTGGCCTCTCTATTAGTTTGCTATGGATGCTGTAATAAATTATTACAATTTAGGGATTTATTTCGTGCTGTAATTCTGGAGGTCAGAAGTCTTGGAGATTGGATCTCACTGGCTAAAATGTATTTGCAGGGTGGATACCTTCTGTAGACTCCAGGGGAAAATCCTTTTCCTTGCCCTCCAGGGTATAGGAAGGATTCAGTTTCACATCTGCGGTCCTGTATCCCCGCCTGGCAGTTGCTGTGTCCTGCCCTCAGCTTCTAGAGGCCTCTCTTGGTTCCTTACACGGGTCCTTCAACACCCAGAGCACAGGGCCTCAGATCCTGCTCAGGCTACCATCTCCTCCTCTGTTCTTTTGTTTCTTCTTTTCATATTTAAGGAATGCTGTGATAAGATGATAGTCAGCCATGTAACCCAGGATAATCTGGTCAGCAACTAAAATTCCATCAGTAATCTGAAATCCTTTTTGCTGTAGATGGCAACATATTCATGATGTTGCCATCTAAATAAATATTTGGGAACATTTATTCTAAAAGTGTAGATGGCAACATATTCATGGGTTCTGGGTATTGTGAGGCACCTATCTGTGGAGGGAGAAATTTTCTGCCTGTCTCTAGCCTCCTATCCCGTGATCTCCACTTTCCCTATTGGTTTTTCCCAATACATAAGTCTCTTTTGCCTCAGGAATTCAAGCTAAGACAATGATGGATACTCAGAACGGAAGATTCGTGTTGGTTGAGAATGGTTGCTGAGGGGCACCGGCCAGCACTCCAGACGCAGGCAGACAATGGGCACTGCTGGGCCTGCGGGCATCCTGGCTGGGCCCATCGGCCTTTTGGCAGCCAAATGGGAAGGAGCAAGAGACCTCAGTAATGACCTGGCTCACCCGAGGTTCTCCGCGTGGCACCCTCAGCGCCCCCGGCCGCCAGTGTGTCTGCAAGCGCAGCATTTGTCAGTGCAAACGTGTGGTTCTGTGCAGCTGTCAAAGGCGACTGCTCGTTACTTAGCACCGATACCAACCAGGGCTGTTCCAGCCTTGATGCTCTGTGGTGAGCACAGAAACATGCCACCCAGTTCAGGGGGAGTATGCAAAACAGGAAAGGCAAAAACAGAAGCTTGACAGCCCGTCACGGTGATGCCTAGCCGCCTTCCCGCCGCCCGCGGGCTCCCGTCTCTGTGCGCATGTGTCAGCAGAGTTCTGAGCGCCCTGCAGCTCTCACGCCGTTTGCTGTGCGCATCGCCTGGGTCTGCTGCATTCTCTCAGGCCCACAGACGCTCCGGTTATCCCTATGCAGCGGGGACCCTGGAGATGGAAAGCCATGCATCCAAACCCGGGACGCTTTATGGTGTGTGAACCAGGTGTACCACAAGCTTCGCCAGGTGATAGAAGAGGGAGGAGGCCCCGCCCTAGCATACCCTGTGGAGCAGAGTTTACCTGTGGTCCTTGACAATACCACTTCAGAAACCATTAGCTGGCGGCGGTGACTCAAGGAGACCTAGGTGTTAATGGCTGTGGTAAATGTCCCACACTTACGTTTCCTTCTCCACTCCTTTTCTCAAACCTAAAGCTCCAGTTTATACTTACACTTCCCTTTACAACATAATCCTCACTCCCTGAAATGCACACCTACACTCTGGACGCCCCACGACAGCTCTGTTCATAATGCCACTCGTGAAAAGGCTTTTATGATCCTGAATTTTATACTTCTCAACATTTCTTACCACTGCTTTCAAAATATACATTCTTAATATCCCAACAAAGGGGAGCAGATTAAAAAGAGAAAATACCATAAAATAATTCAGTGAAGAACTAATAAAAGATGCAGTCAATCAAGTGAGTGACAGTAGTAGTTTCTTTTAACATCAAATCTAATGGTTTCTTTTTCTAGTACAAAAGTGCTCCATTAACAGTGTGAGCCTTTTATTTAGGTAATTCACACGAGTGGCTGGCAGATGTAGTTTATTTTCAGGAGGGCACACTTACAGAAGCAGCACACTGAGCTAGAGACGGAGTTATCTCCATTTAACGTACTCTCTAATGACCTTTTGGAGTGAAAATAGCATTAAAATCCTAAAACTGAAACTCTCCAAATCAGATCCAAGTAGCACTTCACATTTAAAATGACGGTTGGCTGTCAGGGCTGGTCTGCAGAGAATTGTGGAGTGATTCTCTGCCTCTCGTCTCTCGGTGCAGTCTTGCTTTGCCGGGGCTCTTCTGCGCTGCTACCCTCATCATCAGCTGGGCCTGTGTCACATCTATCTGAGCCCCCTCCCTTGTATCAGAATCACCTGTTTGAAGCCCCAGTGCTTTTCCCCATTCCCTCAAGTGCTTTTCTACTAGGTGCTGCAATCAGCTCCTGCTCCCTTTTATATTTACGGTGCATTGATAAACTTCTGCTTGGAGAGTCCATTCATTAAAGAGCGCCTTACAAAAATATGCCTTAACCTGAAGAAGCAGCTAAAATGGTATGAGGGAGAAAGGGAAGTAAATGGGTTTATTTTCCAAGAGGTTTGGGTTGGAATCCAGATTGACTGTGTATTAACTAGTTATTTGTCTCCTGGGACAACTATATCATATTTTTAGTGAGGATATTGACAATAATGCCTACATTATTAATCTCACAATCAAAAATATACTCCAAGTCTACTATTTTAGTGATCAAATGAGAAGAGACAGATTGAAATGTCTAGCACAATGTCTATGTAAAAATCATTTTCCTATAGCTATTAAGAACAAAATGAAAGATAACAGAGAGTAGGAAGATAAATCTTTCTTAAAGAGGAAAGGAATCAAGAGGTGGAGGGAAGAGAAAAAGAGGGGAAGGAAAGGGGATGATAAAAGGAAATAAGATGTGTTGTGTACCTGCACCAGCTCCTCATAAATATTGTAAGCATTATTTGTTACAAACATGGGCTAATGATCTGAAAAAAAGATGATAGTTGAAATTTCTAGGAAGCTAGATTTTTTTTTTTTTTTTTGAGACAGGGTCTCGCTTTGTACTTCAGGCTGGCCCTGAGCTCACTATGTAGCCCAGGCAAGCCTCAAACTCAGCAATCCTCCTGTCTCTGCCTCCCGAGTACTGGGATTACAGGTGTGAGCCACCACACCTGGCTAGGAAGCTGTTTTTTTTTTTTTTTTGAGACAGGTTCTCACTTTGCAGTTCAGGCTGGCCCTGAGCTCACTATGTAGCCCAGGCAAGCCTCAAACTCAGCAATCCTCCTTTCTCTGCCTCCCGAGTGCTGGGAGTACAGGCGTGAGCCACCACGCCTGGCAGGAAGCTAGTTTTTAATATGAATGACTTTTGTTCTTCTTCCTCCATACTGTTATGAATATTTTGGGTAACATATACCTAAAGTGCTTCAGAAGATTTTGTGGACATTGAGGGAGCTCTGATTCTACGAAAATGTAATACTAGACAATCCTATCCCAGGAAAAGTCTTCCTGACATTGAGAAGATAAATGATATAGATAAATATAACCATGAAATAGATAAATGTAAAAATGAGATAGATAAATGTCTTAAAGATGAATGGAGAAATGAATATCTTCTTAGATTACTAATGTAGGAAATAAAAAAGTTTCATAAATAGGAAATTTCTTGTAAGATCAAAGCAGCTAGAGTTTAAATCTTGAGTATATTATTTAAGTTAAATGTCCTCAGAAAAAGCTTTTCAACATCCATGCCTTAATTTCTATATTTATCAAGTGTCTGCATGTTGCAAGCTATCTCGAAGATTTTTCCCAAGTTAAGAATTATCACAAATGATGTTCTCATAACATCTCATTATAAGACCTGCTATGGCATAAGCTATATCTGGGTCAAGGCTTGATAAAGCCCTTGTAACCATTCCAACTTCATTTCACATTTCATTTGGCTGACTTTTCTTCCTTTTTTTCTTCTCTCACCTTTTCAGTTTTAAATCTCTTGTACTAGACAGGTCAGGATACAAATAGATTTTCCTTAATATAATATTCGCCAGAACATTGTCCCCTTAAAGTATTCAATAAACTTCTTTGATAATATAATAACAGAAGAATAATTCAGAAAAATTAACATGAAGCATTTTAAGAATGGGTAGGGAAGGGCTTTTAAAATAACCATTTGTGGATGAGGACAGATATTGTGCTGAGGAAGAAAAAGGAAGCAAAGCAAAGCTGTGTGGTTTGTTTAGCAGAGCGTAACAAGGGGGAACACTAGTGTTTGCTGAGCATTCATCGCATGGGAAGTATTTTGTTAAGGGCTTTACTAAAATATTAAAACATATTCTTTTAGTAAGTTGACAAAGATGAAGAAACTGAGGCCAAGAAAAAATTTTAATTTATTGAGTTTATGGGTACATTTTAGGTGAAATTCATGATCATAAATATCACTGAGCATTTTCATCTGTACATTTTATATCTTGATTTTAATTTTGTCCCATTCCCATAACTTCTCCTTCTTCTATATAAACTTTGTTTCCATTTTCCTTCTTATCTTCTATTTTTCCTTTTCCTTCTTTCCCCTCCCCTGACTTTCCTTCCCAGTTGTCCTTGCCCTTTGAACATTTTCCTACCATTTCATGATATCTATCATACCTACTGGTCCTCATTTATAGTTTCAGTTTCTTTACTAGAGAAAACAGTTTGGTATTTACAAATGTGTAGGGCAGGAAAGTTTAATTTTTTTTTTTTGAGACAGGGTCTTGCTTTGTAGTTCAGGCTGGTTCTGAGCTCACTATGTAGCCCAGGGAAACCTTGAACTCAGCAATCCTCCTGTCTCTGCCTCCTGAGTGCTGGGATTATAGGCATATGCCACCATGCCTGGCACTGTGGTATGTGGTATTGATTGCTGGTGGGTGTGAGTCACCATGCCCAGCATTGTATGTGGTTACCAGTGATCGAACTCAGGACCTTGCACTTGTGAGGCAGGCACTGGAACCACTGAGCTAAATCTCTGGCCCAGGAAAGTTTAATTTTGCTACTTAACATTATTTTACTAATAAGTGACATGGTCATTTGAAGTGACATAGCATATGGGTTCTAAAGCCAAGGCTTCTCTTCACTGAGTTCTTGGACTTAAAACTTGGAAACGTAGATTTGAGCAGAAAAGAAAGGAGTATTCTTGTGATGTTCCCTTGAATATGACAGATAGAGCAAATCAAAGGAAAGCTAAATTGAATTAGATGGTTTACTGATGTTAATGTAATTCAGACACAATACCTGACACCCACAACTTAATGGAGGAGAGGTTTGATTGACTCATGGCTTCTGGGAACTCAACCCATGATTGGTAGCTTCAAGGTGGGAACATTCTGGCAGAAGGGGATGGCAGAGCAAAGAAGCTTACTTAATGGGGGCTGAGAAGAAGAGAAGGGGAACAATGGCACAGAAAAAGAGGCAAGGATCAGATGTAGATCTGTAGACCATGCTTCCTTGACCTACTCAGCCACACCAGAACTATACTTCATCAATCCCTTATACAACTCCCAAAGCCAACTCACATTGTGCAGTAACCATGACATTACCCCTTTTCAATTTTATATGGAAACACATGTCCTTAAACCATGCTTAATCTCCAATAAAGACAATAGCCATTTTATAATTTGGTCTAACAGTACAACTGTGTATAACCAGAAAAATAATGAACCCTTTCCAAGATCCAGCAGTTCCAGTGTTTTCCAAAAGTCCCAACCTAAGTCTCTTTTGAGACTCAAGGCGAACTCTTAGCTGTGAAATTCTGTAAAAATAAAAGACAAGTCAAAATATCTCAAGGTACACTAGTGCAGTACAAACATTCCCATTCTGAAAGGGATGAACAAGCGGAAAGTAAAGAATTGGAGCAAAACAACAATGAATCTCAGTGAGGCAAACATTAAAACCTATAATACCATGTCTGTCATCTGAAGTATTTAGTGGCCAAACATGAATTCCAAAGGATGTGAGGGGCTCCAACCTTATGGTCCCTGTGGGCCTCACTTTTTGCAGTCCATGTGAAATGAATATTTAATCAAGATTCTCTAGAAAAACAGAATCAGTAGAAAATATGTGTATAACTATCCAATGGGATTTACTAGGTAAGCTTGCAGGATCAGAGATGGGAGAATCTATGAGTGTCTGTGTGCTAGAGTCAGAGGACCTGGTAGCAGCTCAGCACAAGAGAACAGAAGCCAGAGATCAAGAGGTATCAAGGGTCCCAGGTCAAAGGCCTGGAAGTTCACTGGCAAGTCACCAGTGTTGGTCAGCAGTGGGAAGCTGAAAAGCCTGGAGGCTTGGTGATGAATGTGCAAAAGTAATAATAACAAAGAACAAAGTGCTTAAGGAGACTGAAACACATAATTTCTTCATTCTTTTTTCTTTTAATTCCATCCAGGTTTTATGTTTAGTGGTTGTCTGTTAAACACCCACAGTTAGGAAGAGTCTTTGCTGCTCAGGTTTCATGCCTGCTTATTAGTCACCCACAGAAATATCCAGTACTGTGATATGCTGATCTTCTAGGTGCTTCTTACTGCAGTCAAGTTGGTATAAAAAAATGAATGATCACAGATGGGGAGTGACATGCATTTCTGCTATCATACATGCTTTTTCTCTGGATGGAGGGACAGCTTGCATTATCTGATGTTTGGATCAGAAAAAAGGGAAAACAGAATATTTAACTTTTATAGGTTTTCTGAGGTAAGGTAGACATGGATAGAATGGAAAAACATAAGGTGGAAAGCATTTTGAATTGTGTGTGTATATTGAAGTGTTATTTGAATAACTTGCTGAGACGATAGGTTAATGTATTCACTGAATTTTTCAGTTGTTTAAAGTATAATCTACTTTCTTGCCAATGCCAGACTAAAAGGGCTTCCCAACAGTCACATAAAAAATAAAATAAGATATATCAAACCGTGTTGTTCTTGAACCTCTCTTCATATGATTACTTAAAATTAATGTACTTGAATAGAATAACCCACCTCTCTGTGGCACCCCATGGCTTAGAGCTCCATAGACTCCATATTAACAAACTAGGAGAATGTGGTTCCTGCCATACTCATTTTGTTTTCTCCTCTTGACAGTATTCTTGCTGTCAGAGTCTTCTTCTCAGATAATGAAAAGCCACGGAGATGTCTCCACTCATCCTTTCCTCCCCTCAATCCTCTCTCCTGTCATCTTTCAGCAACAGAACTTTTCATTAACATTCATTTTAATAAGCCAATTTCTTTGGGTTATAAGTGACAACTTTTAAATTAGTGGCGATGCATGCCAGTTTTTCAAAGGGGGGCATCAACATGTTACTCTCTCACAATTAGGTTTTAATTAGCAAGGTCACTGCTAATTTTAATAGAGTACAGCAGGGCACTTTCTCTCTTTCCCCCTATTTTGGTAATGTCTGGTTGATAATGGAACAATATATTTTATCAGAATGTCCTAGATAATGCCAATAATGTCAACAAGGCAGTGAGCCAGAGTTAATCCCTTCAGTACTTATGCATAGATTTCCCCTGTCATTATAATTCTACCTTCTGTGTGTCCTGATTCTGTGATTCAATGGATACATATCAAGAAGACTTTCTAAAGCTATTTTAAATTCATTTTCCCACACTCCAGTTAAGAAAAAAAGAAATAAAGCTTAATTTATTTCTAAGTTTTGGCAGAAGTTGCAAGGGGAAAAACCCAGAAGGTTTGTTTAATGAAGAAAATCTGCTCATTACTGGGGGACTGAATAAGAGAGTTCATCAGGTCAAGGCTGTTGGCTGGGGCACTACAGGGACCTCAGCTCTTTCTGATTACAGATTCAAAACTGGTCAGAGAGAGTGCTCAGCTTCGCCTTTGTCCTCTGCAGTCACTTTGGCCTCCCAGCTGCTTGTGAAGCATCTGGTCACTGGAGTCATTGTACCACCCATAGTGGATTGTCCAGATCTTTCTATCTACAGCCCTTATCTCATGGATAGGAGACATTTGAATTCGATGCTCAGACAGAACAGAGGGGTTGGTATCAACTACAACCCTCCTTTCTAAGCACACTTATCAGTGATGTGGACTTCCCCAAAAGAAAAGAAACAAAGGCAGCAATGGCCCTCTGGAGCCCTCGGCCAAACAGCTGGCAGAGCTTGAGATTTGCTGAGACAGCCGCTGTTATATTGTTCTCTTGCAGAGGGCTGTCAGCCTTCTCCTGGCAAAGGGGAGACAGAGTTCAGCCAGAAGAGGAGGACAACAACTCATGCCAGATATGCTTCTTCTTTCTATTTAGGGCAGCAGACAACTGGTCTAACAAACAGAATGAAAACCTAAAAGTTTTTCATATAACAGCCCAGAAATGGATTGCTGATTGTGTATTCTTTTCAACACTAACCCTTAACGGTGTCAACATCCATGTGTGACTTCAACTTGTAACAGATAAACTGTATGTGTGTGTGTGTGTGTGTGTATATATATATATATATATATATATATATATATATATATATATATATACTACATATATTTAGTATAGTATGTTTATAAATTATTATCTAATACATATTTAGAAAACAAAACTGTTTTTAGAAAACAAAACTATTATCTAATACATATTTAGAAAACAAAACTGTTCTGCCCAATACTATACATATTCTTTTATTTGAAAGTCCACACAATCTTTGATGTAAGATGTTTATAGCAAATCTGAAGTTAATTGCTACGTAGGGTGTTTTTAAAAACTGGGAGAAAGGTAGCCACAGCAGAGGGTGGTATAATCTGGCACCAACTGTCAGAAATGGGGGTTTAGGATGGGAAGGGCCTCTGCAGGTCATCTAGGCCTAGGAGAAATGAGTGTAACTCAATAATACGGGTTGGGATTTAGTGTTATCTTTATACTCTAGTGTCATGGCCACTTGCTGAAGGGATTTTGTTAGTGGAAGTATTTCTGTTTTGAGGCTCTCATCTTCTGTGGTTCCCCCTCACTATCCAATTTAAAAAGAAAATAAAGCAGTATATGACACAAGTTAATTCTCATACAAATTCCCCGATGGAGTGTGATTGTGAGCTGTATATAAAATGTACCAATAAAGAATTCACTTTAAAAAAAGAAAGAAAGAAAATGAAGCAGATTGTGACCAGTCAGAAAAGGAAGTCAGCACAGAATTTCACCTCACTCTACTGTCATTCAGTATTCATTGCAAGCCCCTAATTAATCAAGGCTCTGCGGAAATCTCCTTTCTGCTATTTGGAGCTTGTTTATGGTTAATTATTTTACTTTTTTACACCTATGCTATTGAAATATAACAATTGTATATAAAATATCAATTATGTATTTGTAAGTCATGGTGGCAGGTTTTCTTCTCTCATAGTTGCCAGTTGTGCTTCAATGCTAAGAAGCCACTTCTTGCGGTTCTTAAGAAGAGTGGTCATACAGCTCCCATACAGCTACAGAACTCCTCTTGAAATGGATCGATTTTATCTATAAAATAGGTGGGAAATATACCTCAGGAAAATAAACTCTGAACTGTTTCCAAGTTTAAAAAGAAAAAAAAGCTACTGAAAATACAAGTATGGCTTTTATGGAAGGAATGGGAAACACATGAGATAATATCCTCTGACAAAGCTGGAAATGTACTTCCCTGCAGTAGACTTGGATGCAAATGGCAGACTTTTTAAGAAAGCATTTCGTATTTTCATTGATATCTAGTTTATGTTTACAAGGCAGTCTGGCCGGCCAGGTGTTTTTCTTCTCTACCCCATCTGTACTCAAGATATCTGAGTGACTATTTTATTGAAAAACTTTTATAAGTAAATCAGTGTAGAAGATTTTCTAGCACCTAAAAAAAGCAAGATGCATGCCATGATATTATAGAATTATAAACTTGATAAGAATAAGACATACAAGCCAACAAGAAGGGAGAATATGGAATGTCATTAGACTCTATACAAGCATATACTGGTGGATATAGAAATGACATAATAGAAACATAAAGTGAATTAAACGTTAAAGAAAAGGACTACATTTACTTTATATAATAAGTAGTCAACTGAGACTATATGCTTTGTAAATTTTTCAAATCACTGAAGTTATGTGCACTTGATGTTAATTAGCTATAACACTAAGAAATCACTGGAAGACAAACTCGTGTGAACAACTGGGTTTGCCCCAGTGAAGAATGTCTTTGGTCTTTTCTTTCTTACATTTGATAGATTCTCAATTAATTTCTTGTGAAAAAGAGAATGCACTAAATCCAAGGTAGAAATATGCAGTCAAAGTACAATTCTTGAGTCCTTTGAAAGTTTGATTCTCCAGGCTTTGACTGCCTAGAAGAATTTATAACTCCAAACTAAGCAGACTGTAGTTGGAGAATCTTGTTTTAAAAATCTTTTATGTTTATTGATACATTGTATATAAACATCATAATCATACTGGATACTGGGAATTTGTACGAGTATATGACACAATTTAATTTTCAGTTTTTCCCCATTCCTCTATTCAACCTAACTGGAGAATCTTGTGCTTGAAGATCTTAACGTGATCTTTCCTGGGTCTTCTGGGTCATGGATACTTCAGCTACTTCAATTTTTCCAACTTTTAAAAATTTTTTTGCAGTACTGTGGTTTGAATTTGGGTCCTTGTGCTTGCAAGGTAGGTGCAGTACTGCTGAGCTATATGCCCAGCCCTTTTCAGCTGTTCTTGCTGCTTTCCTTCAAATTATTTTTTTATTGCCACTCTTCTGAGCGAATCCCTGCACTGAAACACATATTTTAAGGACCACTGGGACTGAGCATATGAATGAACTTAGAAGAGAGGGGTGAAAGCTCTCATACTTCAACTTCAAGGTTACATATTGTTTGATGGGCAAGGTTGGACTTCATATTATACTATCATGCCCAACAGTATAATTCACTAAATAGGTGACTGATTCAAAATAGCAAAGGTAGCTATGCATATGATCCAGGTATACAGTATGGTAGAAATGACTATATTTTTTATTTTAGCTTTAACTTTTTATTTCTAAAAATGTTAATATCAAAAGTCATTAGCGCTGCTATTATTATTGTTGTTGTTGTTGCTCAGCTAGTCAGTAGCTGTTAGGCCTTTTAGGGAAGTACCATGGTGCATCAGAAAAGTGTTGAAATATATGTAATCCTGTTTTTGTTACACACTATGCCCTGTTAAGCTTGTAAGAGTTGGAGATGGCACAATGGTATAATATAGCCTTGAGTTCAAATTATGTAATTTAAACTCTAAAATATTAAATATATGTGAGGCCCAATCAGCCGGGGCTTACAGCTTGCTAATAAATCACATTTTCCACTCACCATTCTGATTTTAAGGACTAGCAATTGGAAATGAGAGTCATAAAAGAATAGTCTCAGAATGAATTTTAAGGAATAATCTAGTTCCTTTTCTGCTATTGGCAAATTTTGCCTAAACTCTTTTTTCAGTGAGAAGAATCTCTCCTATTTGAAAATACCTGCTGGGAAGGAAATTCTAGCATTCCTTATAATGCCATTATGATCCGTGGAAACAACTTGTTTCCTCAAAAAATAAATAGTTTTCTTAGCTATTTTGTTTCTGGCCATGTCCATTTCAGGAATAATAAATTCTAGTAGAAGTGCAACACTTTTAAAAAGGTTTTAGTAGAATATATTAGATAGAGAGAAATAAGTATTCAACGGTGAAGAAAAAGGTTTCTCTTCCAGATCAAGGTTAATTCTAATAAGGAAATAGAAAGCCCATTACTAATGCCTTTGCATTAAAGCTCACTTCCTCTTGAATGAACCTGAAGTGTGCTCTTGCATATCAATGTTGTACCAGAAGCTTTCGTTATCTCTGCGGTTTTGTTTATTCAAATATTTTCCCCACATGTGATTTCCTCACGTATAAACTAAAGAGATTCAGATACATGTCTTTTAAGAAGTCTGTAAATCTTCCTTTAATGAAGGTGCCCTTCATTGCCAAAGACCTATGTGGAGGTTGTTTAAAGATGGGTTTACTTACATTAATTTTTTTTCTTACTTTTGATCAGAGTTGGCAAACTATAGATCACATAGAAACCAGATTTTTATGTTTTTAATGTTTTTCAAGATTTTTTCACCTGCATGGTGTTGCTGCAGCTGGTTATTCCCGACAGAGTAGGACTCAGTCTTCCGTGGGGAAAGGTTAGAATCACCTGAGGTTGGTGACTTTGGGGGAAGGTACCTGAGCTAAGCAGAGAAAAGAGCTGTTATATGAGTTGGTTGTATAATTTAAACCATTAGCCAAATAAGCATGGCGATGGGCTGTCACTGAAAAGCAAATAACTCACCCTTGTCAAAAAATGTAGTGTTTTTTTTTCCCTAGCTGTGAAATTAACTATCAATTCATATGCAATCCCAGATCAAAAATGGTGGCGCACCAGATGCACTAGTGCATGAGAATGGAAGTAATTGTTTGTGGTTTTCATGAGAAGATTGCCAGTTTGCAGCATTTAAATTACACACAAACTGGTTTTTACATCTCTAATTGTAGCTCTGTTGTTTTCAGGGAGGGTTGGATTGACATTGACAAACACAGACTTAGAAGGAATACAAAGACAGGAAAACAGCACTACATTTCCCCCAAAATGATTCAGTGAATAATGTTCTGCAGTGTTCTGTTTATTCCCCGATATGCCAAATTTCCCTTTTTCCCCTTAGGAGCAATGCTGACTTTAGTAAGTTAATGAGAAATAGTTACTGCAGGGAGGTTGAGTAAATCAAACACACGACTTTTGTGAATTATTGTATGCTTGCTCTTTGATTATTTTTTAAAAGAAAGACTCGAGTTTAATGTAAAGTCTTGCTTTTTTTCCCTTTGCTTTAGCTCAGAATTTTCTATTTACCTTCTGTGCTTAATTGACCTGTACCAGCTTGTACTCATTCAGATCTCTCTATGATAACATTTTAGGTGTGGGAAAAGTAAAAACGGTCCGTTAAGAATAATACTCATCACTTTTTGCTTTAATCCTTTAAAAAAATAAAATAAAATAAGGTAACTAACCCTTAGGTTGAAGAATGAAAAACTGGATTACTAGAGAAACAAAACAGGAAGACAAAGAAGTAATTCAGATTTTGAGTTTGCAAAGCCAAATGCGTGTGTGGTGTTAATTCTAACGCACAAACAACTGCAATAACAACAACAAAAGGCCGTCTAATCCACAATTCAGTATTGGTTTCTTTGGAAAATACTTTTGATTCTTAAAAGGGTCATACTGCGTAAAAATATAGCTCTGAAGATAAACAGAGGCTTAGCAAGAAGGAATTCAAGGTGCAAGTGTTGGGGGAAAGGTCTATGCTAAAAGAAAAAAAAAAACGAAGAAAAGAAAGGAAAATTAAAACCATTCTACATCTGGGCAACATTATAAAGAAAGCTGCCCACATGTGCTTGGCATAGCCTTGTGAAAGTTCACACAGTGAGAATACTGAGCAGAACTCTTTAAGCAGATTTTTCTTCCTGGGAGTGGGCCCATGACCACGTGCAGAGGGCAGGGCAGGGGAAGGGAGTGTTACTGGTGAGCAGGGAGCCCCTGGACTCTCGATGTTCATAGCTCTGGAGGACGCAGTGACTTGGGGACGCTGACACAGCATGCGGGGCCCCTGCTTCTCTGGGACTCGGCTCCGCTGACTCACTGGCTTTCTCGTCTTTGTGTCTGGATCCAGAAGGTGGCCCGTAGGATCCCAACGCTTAGATGGAGTTCTTTGCTCGGCTCCTTTTCTATCTTCTTCAGCGAGAACCGGAAGTCGTACCGCAGAGGGCGGCCTTCATTAGTGTAGGACTCAACAGCAGAAATGGAAGCATGACAATTTTTAGCTCCATGAAAGAAAAGCCTTTTTCTGGGTGGGACAGTGTAAACAGCAACGGGCAGCTATGGTGTTATGGAGGAGCGCAGGTGCGTGGCAGGACGGATGGGTTTTACAGGGAAGCGAGCGGAGGGCGCTAGCTGAGCTGTGGAGTCCTCTCCCCATCCAGTGCGTGCTTTACTCTGGCTTACTTGAAATTCACCCTCAGCTTTTGCTTCCTTGGCTTTGGGCCGGCTATTTCCGGTTCTGGAGGAGCTGTGTGCTGCGGCTCCGCTGCAGGTGGAAGAGGTGGTTGTGCCCCAGACGCCTGGCGTTTTCCTGTACGTTACATCGCCTTGGCCATCACGGTCCCATCCTTTTCATGTGAGATGCCAGCAAAGTGGTCATCAAGGATTGGTAATGCACTTGAAGTCATTTGTACTGTATCCCTGGAATGAAGATTTTCTTTTTTCGGAAACACATCTACTTGTCTGCCGCTCTCACATATGGTTTAGATTAACTTAGAAGGCGTTGTAAATTAGCACACTGTAATTTAATTTGGAAATGATTGCGCCAAACCATTATCACGACCTCTTTGGTTTGCCTGAAAAGACACTGTCCCTGTACCCAGCAGCAGGGCTTTTCAGCAGTCTGTTTCCCAAACACAATGATAATTTGACTAACCCCTGACTGAAAGGCAGGGTGACCTCAATTATTTCCTAGTAGATTTTCCAGTAGCCCGCGTCTTTTATTGATATTAGCCGGTTCTATTTTCGCGTGAAACATCTGTGCTTGAGTCACCTGAACCCTCTCGTCTGTTCTCTTTGTGGCTGTGCCCACAAGTGACAAAAGAAAATTCTGAAATATTAATGTCTGTGTGTTCCTTTTTCCCTTTTCCTTCTCAAGGGCTTTCCTGCACTCAGTCACAGATACCTACTTTGCCTCTGGGGAGATGTAGGATTGTTTTATGGAACTGAAAACAGCAAGAAACAATCAGATGTTATTTTTGTTGTTTTTTTATAAACTTCCCAAACAGACTTTTGAGAATCAAAAGGGAAAGCCTGAGGGTACCAGGGCAAAGAGTTTATTATTTTATAGCAATAGATTTGTAAAAAATAGAAGAAATGTTCTGTCTTCCTTGTCTGTGGGCTAGAGGGATAGCTAGGGGGAAGAAAGGAAGAGAGATGATTGGCTTTGGCCTGAGAGGAAGTCTGCCATGGAAGAGGAAAGGATCTGGCTTTACCTTTGGAGAAAACTAGGCCAAATTACAAGAAAATTCCTAGTTTCACTGGGAAGAAAATATGAATATTTTTACTGGGATAGTTTTGTCTGACAAGAAATCCGGCCCATTTAATTGTATTAGTTATCTATTACCATCTAATTACTAAAAACTTAGTGGTTTACAACAAGTAATCACTTATAATCACAGTATCTGTGAGTCAGAAATTCTAATGGTACTCAGCAAGAATGGCTCTTCTTTTCTCCATGGTATCCAAAGCCTTGGAAAAAGACTCAAAAGGTAGAAAGTGAATTATATCAGAATATTTGCTCAGAGTTTAGATTTTAGCTGCTTGTATCATATTCTTAGGCAGAAAGTTATTATGTGAGATGATGGTTATATTAATTTGCTTACCTATAGTAATCATGTTACTATGTATATCAAAACACTATGTTGTAAATCTTAAATATGTATGATACAAATAGAGATGTTGGAATTAGCCTTAGGCGCATTTACCCTCACGTCAAATGGACTGTTGTCCCTGGTCCCAACCATAGCTGTTGGATGGATCATGTGTTCTTCTTATAGATTAGGCTTCTTTATAGCAGAATGATGAGGTCTAACATCAAGAACCTACATAAAGAAAATGAAACTGAGAAGCAAAGGCCAAAAACATAATGACTTTTATGAATTAGTTTTCAAAGTCCAGCCACATCTCTGCTGCTGAGTATTACCCTTTAAAGCAGTTCAAAAGTTGTGCTCAGATTTAAGAAAAAGGAACACATCATCAGTGCCACAGTGTTAAGGCTCAGAGAATGGGACATATATTAATGGTATAAACTTCGTCCACAGTGGACTGCTGTCTGCAGAGTACAATAGAGAACCTGGTGGATTCAAAAAGGGTACAGTTTCCAAAGAAAGGCAGCCAAGGACTGAAAACTGTTCACTGTTTTATAATAAGCTTCCCTGTTACAGTGACATTCTCCTGAAATAGACTTTCATCAAAATTGACTTTCCATTTCATAGATTCGAAATTAATTTGTCTTAGAATGTTATAGAGATATTGCACATTGTCATGATTTATATCTAACAATTTTTTCCTCAAGGTGCTTTGTCATATTTTTCTAATTTTGATATTTTTTTCATTTAAAATAATACTTTTTGATATCTGGATTGAAAGGCTATGCTCAAAGTTGTAAATAGAATTATTTGGTTATAAAGTGAGATACAAATCTTATGTATTTAGTCATAATGTCTGATGGTAAACATATAAATTATTAGTACAGTGTAGTTATCTAAGTGGAAGAAAAGTAACTGTTCTTATTTTTTTCCCTTTTCCTTCCTTTTAAAATGCTTTAGGCTATGACTTATAAGAATTTAACCAGTGTGAAAATCTCACTAGCAAGGATTCATGAGGCAGGACTTCCCAGGGCATAGGAAGTCAGTTTTCTGGGTCCCATTTTCTGAGGTTTTCTCAGCTCAGTGTTCCTCCCTGGTCCACTCTAGGCTCTAGGTTCATCCCAGGACAATGTCTACAGCATTGCTAGGCCTCTTATCCACAGAAAATGAGTACAAGAGATGGTATTATCTGATACTTCCTTCTTAAGAATGAGAAAACCCTCTCAAGTAGCTCACCCCTTCTTCCAGCTACAATTTTGTCTATGGACATGTAGCATGTCCATCTCAAGCAAATACTAGTGAAAGAGAAGGACCATCTTGAGTTTCTGTCTAAGTTTTAGTTCTGAAAGCTAATGGGCACTTATGTTTTCTAAATAAGAAGCTTATAAGTTATAGCCTATAGGTCAAAACTAGCAGTCTGTCTTTGTGAAAATTATAAGGCTTTATGAAGTCCCAGCGTATTCATTTATTTATGTATTGTCTAAACTCCTTTGGCATTAAAACTGTGGAGTTGAGTAGTTACAATAGAAATTATGACATACTACAAAGCTGAAAACATTTACTATCTGTCCCTTTGTAGAAAAAGTTTGCTGACTCTTCTCTCAACAAAACAAAGTGGAGCTGTCAGGGCAAAAAGAAGCAAAATGTCAGACAGCCAACAATAACTATTAAAGTTCTTATTTAATGTTCTAAAAAGTAGTGTACGCAATTTTTAGAAGCTTATGGACAAATTCCATGTATGTTGTGACAATATATGCCATTATTTAGATGAATTAATCCTATACTATTAAGATTATGATTTTTCTATATGTAATTCTATGATTTTTCTGTGCTCTGGGTTTTAGGTGTGCTCTACTGTCATAGGTTAAGATTGCACCTTGTCTTTTGCTTTACAAAGTACCCATGAAGCCCTCCTGACCTCTAATCCTATTAGTAACCACATCACATTTTTCTATTCAATACTCTGCTTGGCCAGAATTTACAGAATAAATTAACTAGAATGAAACTTTATGAAGGACCCACTCTATTTAAATATTAATGTGGTTTTTATTTCTATTCAGGTCATTTTCAATCTAAGAAAAGAGTAATACAGATGAAGCCTAACTACTCCCCGAGAAAGCCAGGGTGCCCAGGGTGCGTGGGTTCACTGTTGGAGTGTGGAGGTGAAGGGGGCACCACTTGAAACATAACTTCAATTTAGACTTTGAGGACAGAGAATGTGAGCCTCCTTTTTACTCAAGGATAAATAGTTATCAGAAACTTAGGATATCATTTCTTAGATCATATTGCCTTGAACGTATTGGTCTAAAAGTTTAATTAAGGGAAATAATTGAAGGCTGAAGGAAGATACACATTCTAGTTATATATTCCCTAGGATCCAGATATTTAAAATTGCCTCCTTCACTCAGGCTCAATTATCTGAGAACTATAAGCTCAGATCATAGCATTTTGTACATATCATAGTACAAAAAAATTCTCTGGTATCGTCTCCTCATTTTGTATTGAGAAATACTGTAAGAAATTGCCAGGTATAAATCCCTACTGCCTGACCTGCAGAGATGGTGTAGAAGATCATTTAGGTTTTACCACTCTGGGAACTGAGTTCTTTTCAGTAGCCTGAATGCTGTACTTTTTCTACATACCCACGGTGGTTCTAAACTTAAGGTCAATGAGAATTTTTCCAGCATCATATTTTCAAATATTCTTAACTTATGGAGTTCACGTCAAGCATGTTAGAAAAAAAGGAACCTCTCTACTCAAGGGAGAAAGCAGTTGGATGTGGTGGACATGGCTCTGAGCAATTACTTGCTTCATAGTGTGCAGAGAAGGCAGTACTTTAGCACTTTGCTTTTGCAAAAAGAAAAATAAAATGATTTAGCATCAACTAGCAACAAGACAAGATCTGTCTTACTGATAGACTGGAGGGAAGGAAGAAAGAGAGGGTAACAGAGAAGGAAGAGTGCCTATTTGTTGGTGAGAAAGTCAATTAAGTCTCCAGGTTCTTTGCACAGACCTAGATGGTCACTGTGTCTCTCAGATTGTGTATTTGCCGAGAGTTATCTTATGCTTAAAGAGGACTTGGAGCTAATGATGTAAAAACATTTTCCTTCAGAGGAGCAGGCTGTTTCTGTATATGTCCGGACTTGAAAATCAAGTTGTAAGTCAACCTTGAATGAAACTAGAGGCACTTCCTGAAAATTAACAATATCACTTTGTAATTGTGATGTTAATGACTGGATTCAGGAATCCTGAGGAGATTCCCAGAAGGCACTTCTGGTGTGTCTTGGGTGTTTTGCAGAAGTCAGCGACTCCTAAAGCAGCAAAGTAGGAAGGAAGCCCAGCCAAACTGGGGCACCGTCCAATGGGCTTGCAGCCCCAAGGTAATAAAAGACGAAAAAAGTTGTCACTGTCTGAACAACTCTGTTCTGCCCGGGTGAGTGTGTCTGCCTTTTGCTGGCACTGGCTGTGGATGTTGGCCCTCAATGTCTTCGTCCTTCTAAGGCAGACTCTCCAGGAAGCTTCTAGGCCTTCAGGCTTGGGCTGATGTTGCACCCTTGATCTGTCTTCTATTGCACCTTTCAGCTCTGAGTAGCAAGTGGATCTTCTGGCTGTCCAGCAAGCAGATGACTATTGTCCTCTCTTGCTTTGGATCCTGTAAGTCAACCTAATAAATCCCATTGTAAAATGTATTTATTAGTTCTGTTCCCCTGGAGAACCCTACCCAATACAGTTATTTTGGGAGTGTATGTGTGGTCATTCCCAGGCCTGAGCCAGTTTCTGATGCACCCGTTCTGCCTGTCATGAGTGTCTTTGGTGGGGGGGGGGAATTGTAGGCTCTGCTGAATGACATTGAAGCCCATCCCAAAACCTGTGGCATTTTCTCTTGACTTTACCTGTAAAGAATCCCAGAATTAAATCTATAATCAAATTTTAAACTGTCTGCCTTTACTTGATTTAATGATTCAAACTTTACTCTTTCTCTGCATTCTATAACTTGAATAGCAAGGGCAGCAAGATCTTTTTAAGAAAATAATTGTATTTTTTTTTGAGACAGGGTCTCGCTTTGTAGTTCAGGCTGGCCCTGATCTCACTATGGAGCCCAGGCAAGCCTGGAACTCAGCAATCCTCCTGCCTCTGCCTCCCAAGTGCTGGGATTACAGGTGTGAGCCACCATGCCTGGGGCACTGTGGTATGTGGTATTGATTGCTGGTGGGCATGAGTCACCACGTCCAGCATTGTATGTGGTTACTGGGGATCGAACTCAGGGCCTTGCGCTTGCGAGATAGGCACTGGAACCACTGAGCTGAATCACTGGCCAATAATTGTATTTTTTATAAAATGCTTCAAATTCTTGTTTATAAAAGGTAAGTCATAATTTAATAATTACAAATATATCTAGAATTGCGATTAAGAATTTCACTGAGGAGCTATAATAAGCTCATTACCTAATTGTTTTACCCAGCATAAGAAGTCCCCTGTCAGACTCTTCCTGTTGTATTCTAAACCACAGGTAAACACACAGATTAGCACCTATATTTTGGAAGTGTTTTCTGGCCTCCTTGTCACCTCAAGCCAAAGCTGATAAAATGTGAGAATGTATGTGGAGGGCTTTCCATATAAAAGTTGTTCTTATTCCCTGCATGAATTGTTTTTCTCTCTGGAGATTTAGAAACTATTCAAAGTAGCTTCCTTCAGTCTAGTGAAGCTGGCTGAACTCTTGGTAGCACGGTCCATCTCCTCCTCTCTTAGCTTTTACAACAGCAGAATGGTAGACCTTTCTAGGGACTTTCTAGCAGCCTCTCTGGGATTTTGCTTCTGCTCTTATAAAGTCCTGACTTTTGTGAAAGCAGTAAGAACTTGTACTGTGCAAACCACCAGACATTCAGGCTTTGACAGTCTTCTGTGTGGCATTTCTATAGTGCTTACCTCTGTAAAAACCCAGGTCTCTTTGGAATCTGTTGGAAATATGTAACATTTAAAAATACTTTTTTATAGTAAAGTAATATGTAGATATCTTAGCAAGTCCAGCTGTTTCTGGGAAGGACGTTGAGGGAGGTTCAGGTGTTTCTGAGTGACAGGTGGAGTGGAAATAAAATATGTGTGGGGGCAGGCGTGTCTCCCTGGGGCCCTTCCCTCCTCACGGTCTCCCTCTCTCTCCCTCTCGTACCTGTACAATCAGGTCTTCCAGTGTGGGTCCCAGGAGAGTTTCCAGGCTCTAGCACCTCTCCTTCTCCATTTTGCTCCAGTGGTTTAGACCTTTCTGGATGTGTAAATGAAATAAAAATAGACTCTTCATTCTTAGATTTGCTATTCTCTCTAATCAAGCAGCTATATTCAAAGAGTGATGTGTAATAGATTGAACCTGGGCAGATAGATAATATGAAAGATAATAGAATTCTGATCACTTTCATTTCAACATACTCCCAGAATAGCTACACTAACTGAATAAAAAATAGAATAGGATTAGCTGTTTTAGTAGAGCAGTCCTTGGTCACTGGAAAATATCTAAGGAACAAAATCAGTATGAGGAAAATATTGCAGAAATGATCATATGTGGAAAAGGTGAAGAAAGTAAGTGTTTTACTGGGAAAAGAGAAACAGAATGAGTATATGTGGAATATATGGGATATGTGGCATGTGTCTTATGTGTGTATGTGTTGATATACAGGATGATGGAAAAAAGGTTTTAAGGAGTTTAACTCATGGAAGAGTGAGAAAAGCTACTAGATGGAAGCTCTATTTGTGACTGAAGAAGACGCATTATATAAAATCAAATTCACTTAGCAATTTGTTGATAGTAAATGGAAAGTTCTCACTGGGAAGCATGTAATTTTATGTCACTGAATTTATAGTTGCTGGTGGTTTCCAATAACTGTTAGACCTTTTAACATCGCTGCTAATGGCATGTGTGTACAGGTGGGTTTGGACAAGTTGGACTTCAAGGGTCTTGCATGAGGTCTTATAATGCCCTAGTGGTTTTTCCAACCATTGTGTCACGTTAGCGTGATATTCTTCCTCCTGTGTTCTTAGATACTGGCGTGGCATCATGACTGTCTCCGACTTCTCGGCGATGATGCTTGGGGCTCACAGGCATCTGACAGCTAGCCGCTTCTGCTTTCAGAATGGCAAAGCTGGGTGTTACTACTTGTGGCACCGCTTCGGCACAATGAGGCATAGGAGTGCGCTTCCTGGGCCTCGCTCTGGTGTCAGCTGGTATCTACTCATCACTGGCACCATATCAGTTTTCATGGTGCTGTGTGAAACGATGCTTCCCTGGACTTCACAGTATTTCTGCTGGGATGATTCAGGGAGAGAGATCGGGATCCAATAAATGCCACGAGTAAGTGTTACTACTATCTTTGTCCCTGGCGCTTGGACATTCCCTTCTTTCTACTTTATGGTGACACATTGCTACCCCTTTGCTCGTTTATGTGAAACCACATGCCAAGCAAATGCACACACTGTGTTAGTTCAGCCATCTGACTTTGCTCTCTGTCCGCTCTCAGGTGCCCCACTCAAATTAGGATGCTTCGAGGAAGTTTGTGAAAAATATGCTTTGTGAAGGTGTGGGGACAGTGGTCATACTGAGGGACCTGGACAGTGAGCCCGCTGCCACCACCGGGCCTGAAGGGACCTCAGATTAGCTCTTTGTGCGAGTCTCGGGCAGCCGAGCACGAAATCCGAATAAGCACCTCTCTCCAGCCAACCCTACACGTTGCGCCCTCCGACACACGGATGCAGTGCGTACCTGAAAGCTCTTTTGCGCCTTCTCCCGACAGCCCTCAGCAGCCCCCCGGGATGTAGGCCGTGGGCTCCCCTTTGCCGCACTTCTTCCCCTCTCTGAGCGCCTGCGGCAGGCTACTTTGACTTCCTCCTCCTGAGCCCTTCACTTTACCTACCAGTTACCTGAATAATGCCACGTGGGCAATAAGAAAAGAAAGAACCGGGAGAAGAAACCTTTCCCTCCTCGACAGGTCTTCTCTCTAGCACGGTCACCAGAGCAGCATCTTTCTTTCCTTTCTTACATATGGCATGACGGTTTCTCTTTTCCTAAAGGGAAAGGGCTCCGCTGTGTTTTCTCTCGAGTGGGGGATGAAGAATGTCAGGGTGGACAGAAGCCACAGCCGGCCTGAAATTCTCAGGGAAGCTAACTGTCCTGAATCCGCCCTTGGAAAAGACCCAGAAACAGCGCTTTGCACCCCTCTCCACCAGCCGGACGCCACTTTGCTTCTTGTGAAAGGTGGCCCCAAGTGCAACCTCCCTTTCCTGTTCTCATTAGGGAATAAGCGTTTAAGGAGGTGTTGGTGAACATTACTACCTCCGTGTGATACCGCAGCCCGTGTTTGGCATTTGCCTGCTTCTCACATATCGCTAAGCGAGAAATCGGAATATACTGTGCAGCAAATTCAGGGCAAGAGTCTGTTAAGCAGTGTCACAAAAGTGCTTCGCTGAAAGTCACTTTTAATACAGACTTCGTTGGCATATTTTCTGTAGATCTAAGAGAAACAGTAACTGATTTGAAGTATTAATGGGAGCTGCTTAATAATAAGCAAGAGGTGAGGAAAGGTGTTTGATGGCAACATTAAATGGGTGGCATGGATCATGCAAACTACTATATTCTCGTTTTTTGTTAGTTTTACCTAGTAGGATGAGTAGAACAATGTTCTAAGGATGACAATGATGTTCTCTTGGTTTCAGTAGAGTCATACGATGAATAATAATTCATGTACATGAAGGCGTATATTATTGGTACAAAACTGGGAGTTGATTCTGGTGTGGTGGTACACACTTGTAATTTCAACACTTGAGAAGCTGAGGCAGGAGAATCTAGAGCCACGGCACCTCAATGACTTACCAAGATCTTGTCTAAAAGTAAAAAAGGCCTGGTGTGGAATCCCTGTATAGCAAGGGAAAAATTAAAAAATACAGGAAATTGAAAGAGTGTAAAAATTACAACTACAGGACATAATTTGCATTTTTATATACTGTTAAAAAATTTAAGTCAATCTCTGGCAAACTACTTTTCTACTTGTTAAGTTAGATCTAGGATCAGTACACGTTTGATGTAAAGAGCCAGATAGTAAATATTTTAGACTTTACACTCAAAATGGTCATGTCATGACCACTTAGTATTGTCATGTAACCTGAGAGTCATCACAGACTGTAGATATGCGAATTCGTATGTATGGGTGAGTGTGAATGTGGTGTTCCTTGCAAAATTTGTTTGCAAAAACAGGCATAGGCCGGGTTTGTCCTGTACTTTGTGGACCTTTGACTTAGATCTAAACATGCTTTACATTATCATTTCTAACATTTAATATATTTCAGATCATGATAAAATTGGGCAAAGACAGCAGCCTGAGCTCTCTTCATTCAGGTTTAGAGACAATAAATAGGGTATTCAAAAGTCTGGATTCTTATTATTTCATTTGAAACTCTTGGTTACAACATATTTTTAGATATTTTATTAAATCAGACCTTAAGACATTTAACAGAAGTCAGCATATCAGCAGCTCTCCACTTTCCTATCAGTGGAGAATATGATGTCTAGGGAGGGGCCGTCACATGTGCAAATACCTTGAGCAGCTGATGTTTCTCTGGTTTCAAAATAAAATATGCTTTTATAAGTGAGGGATTTATGATGTCCAGAGATATGTGTCTTTCTTTTTATCATAGTGAATTCATGGAAGGACCAAGACACTACACTAAATATCAGTAGGAAAGATTTTCCATAAATTTGAAAGTGGATTTTGTCAGTAACAAATAAACAAACCATGATTTTTTTTCTTCCAACATGGAATTTTTCTTGACTTTATCCATGTTTTTTTAGCCGATGATGACCAGGAATACATCTGTGTTTTAATGAATTGTTTATTTCTAGTTGTGGTGAGAGAGAATACATGTCACAGAGTGCACTGACCAAGAGAGCCTGAAAATTCTCTTTAGTTTGACTAGACTTTGGAAACAATTCTCCTACACACTAGGCCCCTGACCTGGTCTACTTAGAATATCTATTTAGGAAACTTGCAATTATTAATTCTCCCACCCTTTGAAAGAAACTTCTCTCAGCCTCTTAATAGTTTTATAACTCAGACCCATTTTAATGAAGAATATGTGAGACATTTCTTTATAATGTAATCATTAAAGCAGAGTGAGCCCTAAGTCTACTGGTCTCTATGGGGAGTGGAAGGCTAACTTTCAAAAACACCACTGATGAATACTGATGACCTAATCATATTGATCCTTCTCCCCCAAAGCCCTTCAGTGCTTTTCTATCAGCTCACCACAGTACTTAAGCTTCCTCTTCCTCTTTTCTTTAGCAGATTGAATTCAATATCTCTCCCCCATGCAGTAGTTTTGAATAACATCTGGTGTCATTTTTCTTTAATGTCAAGCATGGACCTTCTCTTTCAGAAGGACTTAGGATATGGGATGTGAGCTTTGGTTGGTACTTTTGGGTAACTCTAACAAAGTGAAATTTTCCCTATGAGGAGATGGGGAAATTGTATGAGTATGTCACTCAGTATATATGACAGGAAAGACAGACTACCTGAGGACAAAACTGTAACTTGTGAAGAAGTAGCAGCCGCTCATTTAATGAGGAAAGAAATGTATTGTGTTTTGTAAATTGCACAGTGAACTTGTATTTGTCTCACTTTGCCATGTCTCGGTGCCTTGATCTGATCATGGTCTCTGAAAGCACTTGTGTCTAAGAGAACAAAAGGGTCTGACTCAGCATCAGAACTGCTCGTAGTAGCTGTGAAGCTAAGCTGAGAGGTCAGAGCTGCTACCTTATGTCAGGAGCTGCTCTTCTCCAGCTCACCTTGTTACACCAGAAGCAAAAGAATCCTGTAGCAAATGTGAAGCTTTTCAAGACAGTACCAAATAATGGCTTCAGAATTCATATTTGCAGAAGATCATTTAGACAATATACACAAACTGAAGCTCTGTCTGTCTTCCTCTCATAATAATAGTCTCTGCTTAAGTATAATTTTGATGAGGCCTTTCCTGAGGTAGTGGTGTGAATAAAGAATTTCCACAAAACCAGAAAGATCAGGACTCTCATATCTATGCTCATTTTTACACTAAGGATTAGTGTTCTCTGTGCTCAATGATTAACAAGCCAAGGCTTTCTTTCTCTCTTGGAATGGCCAATAAACAACCATGGACTCAGTGTTTGTGCTGAGTTGAGCCATCACTCCTATTGGTGGGGTCCTGGTGATGTGATGAAGGTCTCTGTAGCTGAATGGTGATTCAGAAAGCAAGACCACCACCTGGCCATACCAGACCTGCAGGGCCTGTTGTTGCTTAGGGGAAGTGAGAATTCATTTGGTTGACTTGTGAAAACTCTCCTTGATCTTGGTGTAATCCTTGGTCATTGGCTCTTCACTTTATTGAGGAGCAGATACTGCGACCTCATTTGTTGCTTTGCTCGTTCATCCAAAAAATTACTGAACACCTCTTGTACAACAGAAATTGTCCTAGACCCTGAGTAGCTAGAAATTAAAGTAGATTCTCATAGACTGCAGCTTTCATGGAGAGGTGAATGATAGAAAAATGTATCAATAAATGATATTAACAGGAATTGCATATGAGTTGTGTTGGAAATAATTACAGGAAAAGAGGTATGCAGAGTAAGTCTTCTCAGAAGGGCAGAATTTAAGCTGAGACTTTAAAGATAAGAAATCATGAATCACACAAAATTTCAGGGGAAGAATGAATTCCTTCCATACACTCTGCACAGGCAATCCAGCAGCTGAGATTTAATTGATAGCCTGATATCATTGTTTTATTTATGCAACATTTGCTTGCTTGGGTGAGTCTGGATCCTTCATCGAATTTTGTTCTTTTAAATTACATTTACACTTACATTTTTATCACATGGTTACTGTTATAGCTTGACCCATAATGTCTCACAAATACATGTTGCTTTTAAACTGTGGAGGCAGGATGCTTATCTTTCTTTCAGAATTCAATTAGTTTTCTATGGTGTGAAGGACAGTTTTCTTTTCATCAGTTTCTGACAGTGAGAAGTACCAGCTTGTATTTGTAATTTGATATATAGGTTAAGATCCAACAGCTTATCACATTTTTATATAGATCAATACAGCTAGGAAAAGCATGAGACATAGTTTCTCCTTAGTTTAAATCTTTTTGTCATTTCCTATGTTTAGGTGACAAATTTAGGAGCCGCCAGTTGATAAAGAAGGACAGAAATACACAAGAAGAGAAAGAGGAGAGAAAGAGGGGGGCTGAAGGGGATGAGGGAGAAGGAAAGGGAGAGAGAGACAGAGAGGGAGAGACAGAGACAGAGACAGAGACCTCCTTACTCATGCTCTATTTCTTCTCAACATTTTCTGTATTGCAGCCTCTATAGGAGACTTCACTGTCTTTAATTTCTCCAGGATTCTAAGTCTCCACATCAGTCAGGATTCTCCTTTCCTTTCATTTTGTACATTCAAACCGTCATAGAATTTGTTTCTGCTGACTTCTTTCTGTCTTGCCGACTTTCTGTCTTCCCCTAGTCTGTGCTGTCCATACAATCCTCACTGGAGGCATGCACCTCTTTAAGTTTAAACTCAATAAAATTTCAAAATTTAATTCCTAGGCTGCACTAGCTGTATTTCAAATACCAACAAGCAACACGGCCAGTAGCCATCACACGAAGCAGAGTGAGTACAGAATGCTTCTGTCATGGTAGGAAGTTCTATTGGACAGCGCCGCCTCAGAGTTACCACAACCTCCCGGCCTCCAGAACTGTGTGGGAATTCAAGCACAGCCCATTCCATCACATTCTAGTCCTGGCTGCCAAATTTAATCTATTCAAAGTGCTGATCCAGACATTTTGCTCTCTTGATCAAGAGTCTTCAATAGGTTTCTCATTAACTTCAGAGTGAAATTCAAACTCACGGCCTTGATCACGCTTGTGAGGTCTCATCTCATTTTCCATTCATAGAGTGAGCCAATAGTGTTTTTAAGTGGTGGCTCTGATCTGGCAAAGGGCACAGTGATACTGGGCTTCTCACATGCTGCCGCTGAATTGACATCTTTCTAAAAATAAATGAGATAAATGCAGCAGGATCTTAATAGGTAAACCATTTTGTTCATTCATTTCATTTCTACTAATTTGTCCTTTAAAACTTAGCGGGGGATATGCTTACAGATACGTGCTGAAAAGTATTCATCCCAGATTGCTATTTGTGAAAACTTGGAAATAAATACTCTAAAGGCTCAATTACTAGAGAAATGCTTAAATCATTTATGCTACATGTACTTCAGTGAGTCTTAATGTTATAATCTTGATGCTGCAAAATATTATAATGTTATTTCCTTCCACACCACTCATTCTTCCACCAATTCTTCACCTTAGGAATCTTAAATACTTTACACTTAACCTCTGTTTTTTTGAGTATTTTGCTTCTGGAAATTTTTCTTACTCTGGACCACCAAATGCTTATTGATGCTTTAAACCCAACTCTGATTTCATCTCCTTCATGAATTCTTTGTGTATTTTCTACACCAGAGATGATAGGTTTTTATACTCTGTGGCACTGGTACAGAATTTATTATATTATACTTGTGATTCAAAGCTTATGATGCATCTGTCTCACACTCGAAAAATATAGAATCTCAAGTGTAGAATAGTGTTTTGTTTCTAATTTATCATTATGGTTTTAGTAGGTGACACAGCACCAGGCCAATTTTTAATATATTAAATTTAATATAGTTCTGAATAAATGAATACAGGAAAAAATAAATGTAACTGTAATCATTAGTGCCTAGAAGGTTCAGTGAATGCTTTTTTTTTTTTATAGAATTGGGGAAATCGATATGGGAAAAGAGAAAATAACCATAGAAATGAACTAGAGGAATGTCAAAGGTTTAATTTTCTGTTATTGTTAATGCTAATCCTCTTCAGGCTGTGTAAACTTTGTTCAGTTAAGCAAATACTCCAGAAGACAAAGATTTTATATTTACTGGGAAATTCACAGTTGCAAGTGCCTGTGTGTTTTCAGTGTCCTCAGGAACCTTGGCAAATAACTAACAGATTTGCATTTTCTTTCTACCTAGAGCAAAAGGTCTCTAGGTCCCTTACTGAACAATGACATTAAATAAATACTTAGAAAACAGGACCAGAGTTGGTAGAAGGGATTTAGGTTGATCTTTGATTTTGGAATAGATTATTTCCAAATATTGTAACCCAGTACAGAGAACAGAATTAAAATTACATTTATAATTATATTTGTACTCACTACACATGCACTGTTAACATAAGGTTTTAATAGCCAAGACTTTTATATACTAGACAGGTGAGGTGATTTTAGTTAGGCAATTTTTTTTTTGAGACAGGGTCTCGCTTTGTAGCTCAGGCTGGCTCTGAGCTCACTATGTAGCCCAGGCAAGCCTCGAACTCAGCAATCCTCCCATCTCTGCCTCCCGAGTGCTGGGATGACAGGCATGAGCCACCACGCCTGGCCAGGTGAGGTGATTTTAAAATAAATATTCAACTTGAAGTGAAGCAAACCCATGAAGTTGGGAGAAATGGATCCTGATATGTGACCACTGATATCTTAAAAATTACATTAGAAAATTCATGCATAATATTTCACTATGAAATCACCCTGTTTTACAGCACATGTTTCAGGAGCAGGAACATTAAATTCATCAAACTTATCTAATTTTGGATGCTCCATAAATAACTACTGAAAGAAAATCAATAAATCTAAATCTCCTCTCCACATATTTATTTACATAGACTTATATTTTCAAGAATTTACATAATAATTTATATGGAGAAATGCTCTGCTGAGATTTTTGTCATCAATCCTTGTCACAGGACTTTGACTTTAACCACATTTATGAATTTAGTTTTACATATAGTTTTTTTTTTTTAAAGAAAGGAGACCAGAAGATGTTGATTTCCTGAAAGTGTCAAATCAAGATGCAGGAAATTTGAGTGGGAAAAATTCTTGGCTTTCGTTTGAAGAAGAGATTGGAATGTTCGTGCTGTGTGAAAGCAGCAGAATTAGCAATAAATGCGCAGTGAAGAGAGCTGCTGTGGTCCTGGGTCGATGCGGCGATGGGAGACGGACTTGTTCTCTACAGTTCCTGATGGGATTGATACTCATTTGTCCATTCCTGATTTTTATTTAGCTGTTAATCAAGTTATTATAAATTATTTTTCATTATAAAGTATAAGTATGCAACTTTTGATTTATTTTCTTAAATAGGTCACCCAGCCTCAAAGTGTCAAAGCCATTCAGTTTTTGTCCCCAAATAACTGGCTATTGCTCCCATGCCGTGGAAGCGAAATCTAAAGGAGGAAGCAACCTTCTTGACTGAGTTCTTAAAAGCCCTGTGAAGAAGCAGCTCTGGCCACAAATGCTGTGGGAGGAAGAATGTCCCAGCAGGTCCCAGCAGAAGCCTTGTCCCAATTACACGAGAAGTGGAGGAGCAGGAAGCCTTTGAGGTCCCCTTCAAATGGAAGCGCGCCGGCCCAGTGCGGGTGCTGGGGCAGCACGCATCCAACGTGGCTGGGGAAACGGCCTCAGAGTTTGCCCCGAGTAAATTCAGCAATTGTGCTCGTGGAACATGTCTCTTCCCAGAAGCAGAGTAATGCTTTGAGAGGGACCACCGGGGTCTTTGGAGAGTTCTTAGAGCATTTCTGAATTTTCTAGTGAATTTGTGCTATACAGTCTTGGCCCACTTTAGAAAATAGTACCGTATATTTTTGCTTCTAAATACATTTGATTTTCATTACATTTTCGCCGCCTGGATCCTGGAACTAGGTGACAATTTACCTCAGCAAGAGTCCTCTGTTTCCTTTTATGCATTGCTTCTTTGGAAAGAGGCTAAATCATGTTGCTGACAAAGTAATTTCTAAGCCTTGTCTAAACTGTATTCATTGAAGCAACTAGGTTGCACTCTTCTCTAAAAGTCCCCACAAATGTTTTCTTAGTTTGAATTATTTCTTTTCTTTGTAACCTTCATTTGGCCTGCCCCAATCGTGTCACCTTCATTATCTTTTGATGATCTGTTCTTTTATGAAGAAGCAAGCTTCTTTTTTGTTGTTCCCTTAGTCTTTAAACTCACTCTAAACCCCTATGTTCTTTGCATGTACCAAGTAAGTAAGTGATTGTTCTGTCTTTATCAAAATATACAAACTACCCTTCAAGATGTCTAGCTTCATAAACTAAGGCAGATGAAGAAGCCTCATTCAATCAACCATGGCTCACCCCCCCAGTCCATTTCTGACCATGACTGTGTTTGGCTATAGGAAATATTTTTACTCAGGTTTCTCTTATAATCTGGGAAAGAAAAGAAGAGGTACCATAGCTGGAAGTGGAAAAGCGGGACTCATTATAACACACTTTTATGCTGACTAGTCAAGTATAAACGGGAATTTAGACAAATGGTGTTTTAACGTGGTGTTAACTGCATTGGGACAAGCAGGCCTTTGTGGGAGTTCCAGAGCAACATCTCCCTCAATTTTTTAGAACTTATTCTGGCTTTTTAGAGTCTAAGGACTTTTCAGTCTCAGATTTAAGGGCTCCCCTCTTGGGTCTTCTGCCTCCTATACATTTCCTTCTTCATTTTTATGCCCAGTTTCCTTCTAGTCTTCTGTGATACTGGTTGTCCATGACTCATGTTTATCTGATTCCTCTGTTGAGAGATGAGCCTACAGCAGTTATGGCAAACCTCTTAGAACTTCCAGTGATACCAGACAGGCTGCTGCCACACGTGTGCCATTGGTTCCCCTTCACTGGCATGGGGGGTTGGGGAAGAGAGCTTGGACCACAGTAATGGAGCATCTACAAGACAAAACAATTACATTGTGGTGTTTTTGTTTTCTAGAAGATTCCTATATCCAAATAAATGAGGGTTCAGTATTTTATTGTGATTACTAATTGGCCAGTTCTGTGCTTTGATTATAATATTGTCTCAGCTTCAACATAGGAGATGGGGGAATAAGAAACCCCAAATAGCACTTTTTTCCATAGAGATACCATTTGAGCCCTTGCAAAGGAAATATGGCCACTTTTCTGTTAAACAGAGAAGCCTATTGAATTCTTTGGGTTCTCATGAACAAATTAATGGAGTATTTGATACCACTCCCCTATTCAAAACCTTCTGCTAGTGTCTTGTCTCACAGATAATGAAATCCAGTCTTCACCACAGTACACAAGACCAAATGCAGTCCTGTCCCCAGCAACATTCTCTTCAATCTCCCTTCTACTCATACTTCCTTGGACATTCTTCTCCGACTCTATTAGTGCAACTGCCATCATTGAATATATCATATGTGATCCTGCCTCTAAATCTGTCCTTGTTGTCTCTGCTTGGAATGGTCTTCCTCCAAAGGTCTACCTCACAACTCTAGCCAACTGTCACCTTAAGAGAGAGACATTCCTGGCTCTTTGATAACATGTTCACAGAGGCTTTGTTTTTTAAGAAATTATATTACACAAATTATCAGGTCGGGGACTATGTTACATTCACATTGCTATATTTCTCCAACATTGAGAGCAATGCCTGACTCATAGGAATCAGCTAGTAAAGATGAACTCTTCTTGCTTTTATCAATGTGTTATGATATCAGCTACTACCATCTCCTATAAAATTATAAATTGAATGCTGGGCGTGGTGACTCATGCCTGTAATCCCAGCAATTGGGAGGCAGAGGCAGGAGGATTGCTGTGAATGTGAGGCTCGCCTGGTCTATATAATGAGTTCAGGGCCAGGCTGAACTACAAAGTGAGACCCTGTCTCAAAAGAAAAAGAAAAGAAAAAAGAAATTATAAATCAGATATCTATGAAGGATGCAAAGAACAGATTTTTTTTTTTTTTGAGACAGGGTCTCACTTTGTAATTCAGGCTGGCTCTGAGCTCACTATGTAGCCCAGACAAGCCTTAGACTCAGCAATCCTCCTGTCTCTGCCTCCCAATTGCAGGGATTACAGGCGTGAGCCACTATGCCTGGCACTGTGGTTTGTGGTATTGATTGCTGGTGGGCATGAGTCACCACACCCAACATTGTATGTGGTTACCAGGATCAAACTCAGGACCTTGTGCTTGTAAGGCAGGTGCCGGAACCATTGAGCTAAATATCCAGCCCAAAGAACAGATTTTATTGGAGTATGGTTCTCATAATCCAATATGGTGAAGGAAAAATTGGACACCTGGACTTAACTAACTCAGGCAATATTATCAAGTTTACTTTCATCAATTATGAGTTGAGAGACACTGAGATTAGTTTGCAGTGATACTTTGTTTTCAGAAAGAAGGGTATCTGAAATATTAATAGTATTAATAGTATAGTTTTCCATAAAAGGCAAGAAAGAAAGAAAAGAAAGAAAGAAAGAAAGAAAAAAAAGAAAGAAAGAACAAGAAGAAACAACAGAAAGAAAAAGGAAAACAGATATTTCCAATCTGGGGTTTCTTCTTTTAATCACCATTTGACCAACAGACAGATTTAAGGTTCTGTTACTATGGAAGATGTTCCAATTGTTGAAGATTAGAAAGCATGACTGCTGTATCTCCTACTCTAATGGATTGCCAACTAAAAATATAGTAAGCCTTATTTAAAAATTGACAGAAAAATCTCTACTACAAGTTAGCTAGCACAAACCTGTTCCATAGGTTTCTGAGTACATATATACAATGATTTTCCTTTTCTTCATGTTTGTCCTGAGGGCTTAGATGCACAGTGAAACACGCTCCATGGTCAGGAAAAGAGGAGTTGAGCCTCACTCTAAAAACCACTTTCTCAAGCAGAAAACTATTCCCATACCTAAGGATAGTGCTGGGAACAGTACACTGCAGACTGGTTTCATAAGATTGACCTCTTCCTTTTCCTATACTCCTCTGGCATTGTTGTGGTCATGGGTCTCCTTTTTGAATTGAGTCAGTGTCATAGGCCCTTCCTGGACTACACTTTCACAGGATAGAAATAAAACTGCCTTATTCCACGATTTTTCCTAATTATATCAAAATTCATTTATGAGGTTTGAATACAGAATCAGTTTAGTGAAATACGAATTACAAATACTGAACATGACTTGAAAAGGAATTTCATAATTTATACGCCTTTTTACAGTAAAACACCTATTTGACCAAGAACTGTCTCAATCACATTAAATTGCTATGTGCAGAATCTAATTAGATCCCAAGTTTGACTAATAACTATGATGTTTTATGTATTTAGTTTCAAAAACAATCTTTTTCTTTTGTTGAATTACTATCTTTCCTGCATCCCAGTAGGTGTCGGTCATTTTCCTTCAGCTGTAGCTGTAATCCATATTCTTAAGGTTAGGAACACAAAGCCCGCCATCAGCTCATTAGTAGATTTAGCCATTATGTTCAAATTATACATTAATTTCACCTGAATTACTTGGAGCTAAGTAACAAAAAAAAATCTGCTTCAATATCTGCTGCCTTAAAGGTTATTGAATTCAATCGCATTGAGATAATAGTTTTAAATTAACATTTATATTGAACTTTACAGATATGTGGTTCTTAAATTATTGAAACTGGTTACTCACATCATAGAAATGGCATCCCAAACTTGCCTCTAGGCTTTCTCACCTCTCACTCATTCATTATCTTGTCAGCAAAGATGTCTCTCGAAGTTACACATTGGGTTATGTGTCTTTCTGCTGGGAAACTGACTGTGACCCTGGCAGCCTGCAGAGTGAAGTTCACATCCCTTTGCTTAGCCTTCTAGGTTATTTATAACTTCGTTCGAGCCTCCTTGCCAAGCTCGTCTCCTGCGTACGCTGAACTGCCACAGCTACTTCCTGCACACTGACCTTAACAAACAAGCCATAATTTTCTAGTCAAGCACATAGTTGTATGTCTCTATACTTGGGCTCATGTCTCTTGTTCTGTCTGAAACGGGCTTCCACCCTTTCCCTCCCCAACTCAACCAATATCTTTTCTCATCTGTGAGGCTTTGACTGTCCACTTCTTTCCTTACATCTGAAAGAAGTCATCATCTTTTCTAATAATCAGTACAGATAGAGAAAAAGGTCTTACTGAAAAGTAAAAAGAAATACCTCCACCTTCTACTATCAGTAGGTCACTGGACATATACATTTTAGAGTATTCTACCTCTTTTAATCTTAAAAACCTTCATCCGATGATATGTATAAAATCTGCTTTCCATTACCGATGTTTATAGAATTCATAAAAATAACAGTGTTTGAGTCAGCTGGACTATTACTCTATGAAGCAGCTCCTATCCTGCATCCCGGTTCATAAACAGAAAATCCACATGGAAGCCTCAGGACCCTTCCCTGGGCTGCCTCTGATTTCTTGAGTCCCCTGGAAAAGGAAGAAGCTTTAGCTCCCTGTCACCTCCCAGATCCACTTGTGCCAGCACATCAGCTAGTGCCGAGGAAACTCAGTGTGAAATGCGCTGTGATAGAGGAAGCAATGAGATCGATGTGGTGGTTTTAGAGGCCAGAGGAAGTCTTTCAGAAGTCTCATTTACTTGAGACGTGCGGTGGGGAAATTAGGAACAGTAACAGGAAAGAAGTCTCTTAGGGAGGTGAAGAAGTCTACACAGAGACCAAAGAAGCAAAAGTAATTTTGTACGGGTGGCATGCTGAGTGTCTCTCCGTCCATGGTTACATGTGGGTGCACAGCAAGCATCATGGTAGCTTACTCTAGTGAGTGGATACCAGAAAGCAGAATTTAAATATCCTAAGTTTAATTCATTAGCAAAATAAAATCATTTTAAATAAAACTATATTTTCAACATTGATTTCCTTAACTTTGTTATTTTTAGTGTTCAACAGTCAACATTTAATCAGTGCCTACTATGTGCAAAACACTGTGTTAAGTGCTGTAGGGTACAGAATGAACAATTTTAAGATCTTAGAAGAAGAGAACTAAAACATGCATACAAATAACTGCAATGGAAGGTAGAAAGTGATAAGTGCCATATGAGTGATAAAAATAAAATGCTACAGTTCAGAGGAGGGAAAATTCACACATTTATGTGCAGCTGACCTATTTTTACTAACACTAGGATAATCTTAGCTCCACAGCTCATCTCAAACATGGAGATGTTAATTTTGCAACTACTTTGATCTTAAGTGGGGGATAGTCCTTAGAAAAACATCCTCTTTATCATCTAGACTTGTTCTAAATCCTTAGTGTCTCGAGGCAGACTACTAGAATGGATTTAAAGGCAGAGAGTTTCCATGGGTTTAAGCAATAAATGAGTGGAGGTGAAAGAAAGGTTAATTAAACATAGGGTCTTTGCTTATTAAGTATGGGATAGTGTAGGATTTGAACTGATGGGAATGGATGGAAGAGGAAATTAAGAGAAAAAAATAGGAAATCTTATTAACATTAAAGCAATGAACTTGTATGCTCATAGTTGGTGATGCTTTGGAAGCCACGGAAAAATAATTTTTTTTTTTTTTTTGTGAGAGAGACACTCTCATGCCACTATGAGACAACTTCAAGGTGGCTTTCCTGAGCATATAACCCCAACAAGATTATACCCCATCCAAAGAGCCTCTGCTTTCCCAGAAACCCACGGGCTCATCCCTGTTGTGGGTGAGGCCACATTCCCTGAACTTGGTAACCTGGTGTACCAGATGAGATGATTCTAATTAGATCTTCTGTTGTTAGTATAGCTTTGTGTTCACTGAGTTTTGATCATTTCTTTTCTAAACCCTTCTGAGTTTACCCCACCTCTAAGATTAGAATTTACATCTTTCCAACTTTAAATAGGCAGTACTGTACTATAAAAAGAAATAATTCTTATTTTCCATCTCCCTGGAATAATAGTGGTCAGAGACACTACCTCATACTTGAACGGATCTCTCTAGCTAACCCTTCTACAAAGCAACACAGCAGATACCACACGATGGGGAAACCACCAGACTTGGACTGTTGACTCAATGGCTTAGTGAATAAAGCCTCCAGAGGAGGCTGGTTTACCTCTGGATCTCTGGATCTTCATCTGGAAAACGAATTGTTGTGAGATTGAATGCAAAACGCAAATGTTAGTCTTCAGATGCGACACAAGGAAAGGAATTATTTATTGAAGATTAACAGCTCTTTGGTATTGAGAAATTTGTTTGCACTTTCCTCAGTCTTACCCATATGGACATTTATTATTCGCATTGACTGGATAGATTGAAGTGCAATTTGCTTCCTTTTGGACATCCACTTAGAGACATTTGTCGAGACGAGTATGATTTTTGTCTGCCTTTTGAGGGATTATACACATGCAAGATTTTGAAAGAAGTAGTCATTTTGGGAAATTAAGTCAGCTAAAAATGAACCTTATATTCCTTTTTAAATGGCATAATTCCATCAACTTAATTTTCATCCATTTCATGTAGAATATGAAAATTTAAGCTAAATAACATTTCAGAAAAAAAGAGAAAAAGGAACAGGATAGTAATTACAACTAGACTTTCCTTATGCTGACAGCAGCCAACTCATTTATTAAGTCAATGTAGTCAAGTAACCCAGCAACACCACACTTGATTGAAATCTTGGTCAAGTCTGACAGATGTTCCCTGCTCATTGTCAATCTCAAGTATATTTTAATGAGTTTCAAATGGCTGGAGTGCCCCTCTGCAGATGCCACTGTCGCAGGGATGGTGAACAGATTCTTCAGGGCAATGGGTTTTGTGTTTAATAAGCAGTTTGTCGTAGGTAATGGGTAGACATCGTTGCTGGAAATGCAATCACAACTTGGGAAGCAGCCCCCTCAGTGTGGAACTGATGAGCCTTCTTCAACTCAGTTAACTCAGAATGGTGCCTTAAAGCCAGCCTCTGTGTATAACATCTTTAGTCTTAAATTTGAGAAGAGTATTTGAAAGCTTCAGTCTTTAGAGACTTTAAAAAGATTCATACTTAAGAAGACTCACAAAGATATGCTTAAAATTAATTGGGATTTTTTTGCCCTTGTTTCTCAATGAAAAAGAGGGAAGGAGAGGGAATGAAAAAGAGAAGGAGAGGGAGAGACACTCAGAAAGTAATTCCTATTTATTTGTATGTATTTCAAGTGAGTTTGATATCAGGTTTTAGATGGTTACTTTTTTAGTTTTTGGAGAGATAGTTTGATATTTCTACTGGTTTATAGATGTGGTTTTTCAGTTCAAAAATTATTACTTGTGTAGAGAAAAGCCATGAAGATAATATTTCCTTTGGTCAATCTCTATCTCAAACAGAATGGTTATATATTTTTTATATAAGCCATAAAAGTGAATATTGCTTAGCTACTGTGGTGTATTAGTTTTTTCCATGCTAGAATAAATCTACTTCCAATTACTAGACTATCTCACCAGTTTAAATATAATAGTTCATCTCTTTCTTTACAAATCAGATATAAGCTTTTTAATGATCTAAAATGTTTTCACAGTGCTCTGAGTTTGAACAACAATTCTCAAGAAACTTCTTTGGTCACAGGGCACAGAACTTGTTTAAGGGCAGAGACACTTTGTAGAAAACAGGTGCACCTCTATGTAAATCAGAGAAGGTACATCGGCCATATAATTTCCCCCATCCATCGGATTGTCTAAAGTAAATGCAACTTGCAAATACTAGAGGAGTGCTGTGTCAGACTATTGATATTTATAACTTTCCTTGCTTCATGCTTGATTTAAAACCCAAAGCCTGTCAGAAAGCCAGATGGCAAGCAAGGACACCTCTGATACATTAATATTTAGCTACCGCAGGCTGGGAAGGGATTGACTTTTCCTCTGAGGGATGTGGGGTGGGCTAGCACGCCCGCCCTGAATGTGGACCATGGGGCGGGTCTCTGTGTGTGATGATTTCTCGAACAGGTATTTATTTATTATTATCTGTGTGGTTTCTATAGCTTCATGCCCTTTGCGTCTCTGGAGCCTGGCTGCTGCGTGTAGCAATTAGTTTGTGCCCGAGAGAAAATGAGTAGTGAGAGAAGCCTCTGAGCTGAAATGTGGTGTGTGACAGACACAGCGGAGTCAGAACGAGCTGCTCGTTAGGTAGAAATTAGTCATGGGGTAGCCCCGGGTGGGCAGCAGTGACTTTAGATTCTTTATTCTCATCTTTCTTTGGGCAGCCCTAGCCTCCTCTTCTGCATGGCATGGCCTCCAGGGAGTTGCTAATAGCATTGCCAAAAGTATACAGCATTTAAATGGAATACCAACTGAGAACAAGGGAGTTTTGTGACTTAGAAAGGCAATCAATAAGGTGGGTACGGAGGCTGCTGAGAGGGGGTCTTTCTTTTCCAAAGAGAAAGGCAGCCTGGGTGAGGTAGCTCATTACGGGCTGATTACAGAGGGATTAGATGGTGGGTTGATCGAAGGTGTGTAAATAGACCGCAGCATCTGTTAATCTAGGAGAGCATATTTGTGTGAGCGCATTCAAATGGAAAGCTTGAAAGGTGGCTGAGATCAACTGCCACATGTAAAGTTATTATTCACCCAAGCGGCATTCCTGTGTCCTTGGCATTCTTGTGAATCGTGGGCAGGATATATAGGCTGAAAAACCCAACCTCTGAAAAGTGCCGCTTTGAGGCTTTAAAAAGCCACTAAACTACCTTCGCTGATTACAGAGCAGCGCTCTAGACCGCCGGTCTCTCGGCAGGCATCTGGGCCTCACGCTTCCCTATTTATTTTTACTCAAACACTACCGCGGATTTTATACTGAAAGAAAAAAATAAGCATGCAGCCATTTGTTTAAGAAGGATCCAGAACCTCTCTGTCACAATATGTGAGCTCAGAAACACCGGTGCGGTGGTTCGTTGTATACTATTAGCTGCCTTCAGCTGGGGAGCATTTATTCTTCATCTTTATGGCAGTAATTGGTTGATATATTTTCTGTCTGGAATCGATAGCTTTTACATTCCATGGAATATAAAGGCTATCGATTACAGATCGCTTATGTCTTTTCTACATGCCACTCCACGTGACTGAATAATACTGGAATTCCATCCTGCTACCAATAGGACAAATGCCTCTATTAATTGGTTCTCTGATGTTTGAAATCAAGAGAAAGGAAATTTCTTTACCCCAGTCTCCAGGGAAACCATGACTTTTCCATAAGAATAATGCCATTTGATGTAAAATAAGAACATAACATGTAGTTTTTAGTTGCGTTTTTGCCTAGATGCTTATCTATGTGTGCATATATAATATGTATGTAGATGTATTTATTTGATATGGATATTCTTTCCCTGATCTTTGGATGACTGTCTCTCTCTGAATATATGTGTGCATCCATACAGACAGATAACCCACTCTCCCTGAAACCTGCACTTTTCCGTGACGAACATTTAGTGTACACACCCCCCTGGCGTTGCCTCACGTATACGCGTGCATATATCCAATCTATATTGATGTATACTTCCTCACCTCCTGCCTTTTCATATGACTAAGGGTAAATCATTCCAAAGTGCTGACTGTGCAGTACGGTGAATTCTGAGCAGAGTTCAACTTTTTCTCTGTAGAGTCAAGCACACGTACATGCGGTACAACCCTGAGTTTTCATTTCAGGGTCTCTGGCCAGTCAGTGCTCAGAGCTGCGCAGGTTGTGTCCTGCTCTCAGCACCTCGCTGAGTTAGACTGGTTATATTTCAAGTCCCCTCGGCGGGCTGAAACTGTGGCTGCCTCCACCCTGAAGACAAAGCATGAGTTTCTGATCAGGGAGAAGGTGCCCTCTGCTGTGCGAGCTGTGGTGGTGGCGACGTTTCCAGCCAAGGAAGCCCCGTGCTGCCCTGCAGAACAGCATGGTGCGGGCCAGCTGTGACCTTGCTGGCACTCTGACCTAGGGATTTACTTAGTCCATTGGGCACCAGGTTTGCTCTGGGGAATAGAAAGCAGTCTGTGTTATCACACATCTGATGAAACGGATTATTTCAAACTAAGGAAAAGATGTTACTTTGGTATGAGGCCTCACTTCAGGGTTTCCATTGTTTTGGATGTGAAGTCCATGTCTATGGCCGTTCAGCCCGGAATGCATCTGATCTCTGGATTTGGGGTCTTTACTGTTGCAGGCTATATAATTAAGGTCTAGGAAGAAAAATATATGAAAATAGCAGAAAGCTCTGAGGTTGCCTAGATTCAGTGGGCAGGGACTGGGATATGACAGGCCCTGGGCAGAGTGTTTGCTTTGGGGTAACAAAAACGATCTATATATGATTGTGGTCATAGCTGCACAACTCTGTCAAGATGAATCATATACTTTAAATTTATATATTGTATAGTGTTTAAATTTTAATTCACTAAAGCTATTATTTAAAAAACAGATGCAGATAATCTGCTGAGTTAGAATTCAGATATCATCAAAAAAGAGCAGAATAATAAAAAGTCTTAGAGACCAGATATAATGCAAACATGTTTATATCACAGACTTTATTATAGCAATGTCACCTACATGAACAGTGAAATAAATCATTACAGAAATTTGTTTCTTCAGATTTGCTACTTTGGAAGGATACTCTGAAATATACACATGAAGGAGCATAGTAGATTAGAATGGAGCCCCCTCCAATAAAAAATTAGGTCATAGTCCATAGGATATTCTTTTAAGTAGCTTTTTACAGTCAGTCCATAAACTTATGTCTTCAGTCTTAATATAATGAGGACAACTCAAGCACATAATCTCCATTTTATACTGTGCTTTACATATAGAGTCTTGAGTTAAATAAAGACTCTCAGCAAGTACTTTTAGTTTATGGTGATGAGCTGGTTATTTTGAAATTTCCTCCTGAATAGGATCTTTGTTTTGGGACTCACCATCCCAGGACTGTTCAGTGGCATCAGCAGGAACCGAACAGACACAGATATCAAACAGGCAGTTTCCTCGGGAATGGGCTACCGAGGAGAAAGACAGCTCTCTGAATTTACTTGGCATATGAACAGATGGATTTGGGCTCCAGAAGAGACCACCTGCTACCCTTTATAGGTGCTAAGAAATACCAAAATTAAAAGTACGAGAAGTACAGTATTCTAAACCGGGAAGGAAAAAGAATGGTAATGAACTTTTAAAATAGACAAATAAGTAGACTGCATGGTTGCTGTTAAAAATATACACCCATGGGCAGAGAAACATTCACCTAAACTGTATAAGGATGCAGTAGCATTCTAGGGTACTGTTCTTAATTTATAATGAAGCATTGCAAAAACATTCATTTTCTGGATGCATTTGTCAGTGGATCTGTGGGTTCACTTTGCAGAGAAGGCAATGAATTTGGGAGTATGTGTCTATTTTGGAGAAATGTATTTGTTTCATAGTGTTTCATTCTATGGGAAGCCGTCCATATAAGGAGAGTTGGTTGATGTATGGAAGAGTGTTTCATTTCATATTGAATCCAGGAGTTCATTATTTTGGGGACAGACTCACATTTCAGGACAAGGCCAGTATTCACCTTAGTGTATTTTGTCCTTTTCTGGCAGAAATATCCTGTAGAGATCGCCAAATAGCAATTCCCTCAAGTCATAGTACCAGCAGACATCTTATTCAATACAGTAGAGTGGCATTTTTTCCAAAACATGCTCTGAGCTATAAGCCTCAGCTGTAAATCTTAGCTCTGCCATTGCTCAAGAGAGGAACTGAGGAAGTTTGTTGATGTTGAGTGGAAGCACTAAGTAGAATATTTGTGCGGTTTTTATTATTCATATATTCATAGTTTAAAAATATTTGGTGCATATAAAGACTCACACCTTCTCATGGATCCAGGTACTGAAACTTACATTTACACACACATAAAAACCATCAATTTATTCCCTTAGTCCAGTCTAATGATTCTTTTGTTGGCCAGCAGATTACAGAGAAAATCAATAAACCAATTAAGGAACTGATTGAACATATGACTATTTATAATTACTTGTGCACATGTAATCTGGTATGTTATTTTAATGAAGAAACTCTAATCACCAACCTCATCCCAAGTCATATTGCAAGTATACATACACATTTATGTTGTATTTTTTATATTTTTGAAATTCTTGAAATTTTTACTTAAAGTAATCCAGTAGACACTTATTAGAATATGTAAATACAAAGCACTTACCCACTCTTCAGGGATTAAATTCAGTACAAATAGTCAAGTTAGATAAAAGTAGAATAAGATACTTTTAAAAATGGCACTTTTGATTTAGAAAAATATATTACTTCTAATATAAAGCTGCAAATGTTTTAGTTGCTATTTGCTATAACATATCACTTCATGTTAGAGTATAATATTCATCATATCAAATATATATTAAATGAATATTACATTATTGTTTTGCCCCATAAAATGTGGAAGTCTAAGTAACCACGCTAGATAATTTTACATGCTGTGCACTGACTTACAGTGTTTTTCATACAGTGACCCTTCTATAAAGCTGGCAACCTACTTTGCATATGAAAATATATTTATACTGCTGTTAGAAATCAGAATTAATGGTTTTTATAAGTGCAGTTGAGAGTACATTCCATCTAAAATGCAGAGCACTCTGGGCCTGTTTTAATATATGAAAATGAAGCAGCCAAAGAATGATTTTTTTTCATAAGTTCTAGAATCCATCCTGTAGGCTTTCAAAAGCAAGGTGAGATGCCAGACAGCAGATGGATTCATCTTTTTACTTAGCTGCAAAACTACAAATCAATTTTATAAACATATCTCTCAACCAAATATAGCTCAACGGTAATTCTATAAGATTCATCAAGTCAAAGAACATGATTATGTCTAATGACATGTAATAAGGTAGAAGTGGGGTATATCATATGATTTCAATAGATTAGTCTAGAAAATCCATTCAATATAACCTTTTATTTTTAAAATGAATTGCCTTTCCATATAACAAATGATTTCAGTATTCATTTAATTTTTAGAATGATAAAAACACCCAGACCTTTCAGATTCTTACCCAGAATAATCTGAAAGTATTAGTAAACCAGTTTTTGGGTTACAGGCAGCCCACTATACATGTAAAATATCTTCAAAAGCACGAGCTATCAGTGTAAGCTTTTAACAATGGTTTTGCTTTACTTAATTAGCTGACATGTGTACATGTAGGATTTAAGTAATTTAGTTGCTCATAGGAGAATACAAGCTGATGTTCATAAAGCACCTAATCAATTGTAGGTTAAAACCTCTCTTTTCCTCTGTGATATTTGGAGGCTGACCCAAACCCCCTCTGGCACAGTGATGGAGAGAGGTTCTGTACATTAACAGAAGGCTCTCAGGCTGCACTTCATTCTGATATAATGACATCAGACTAACATTCTAAGATGAAATTTTCAATAAATGCTGGCAAGCAACACAATTCATTATGGTCTCTCCTCATAAAGGATGTGGGCAAAAATTGCTTTGGCTCTAAAAAAAGCTTTCACTTTATTATGAGGCTGGATCAATCACCATCAGCAAAAGATATTCATTGGACTACTTTTTTCCAGGCATTATGCACTTTGCTACCAGGGCCTGCTGAAGACACTAAGAAATTGTTTTTATTAGGCTGGTGTTATTGCTAGACTCCTTTAAGCTAAATGCATTTTTAAGTGTATTTATTTGGTAAAGAGATGGAATAATCCATCTGAATTGAGATTTGTGTGAGATCACCTGCCTTTTTCCTATAAAAGCAATGCCACTTAGATGCCATTTTATTTGGACTTCTTCACAGAGAGAAAATGATGATATATATTTTTCCATTAAACTAGGAAAAGGTAGTTAAATTACTCAGTGATCCACTATACATCTGAAAGAAGTGAAGAGCTGAAATTTCATGTTCAGTAAGGGCTCCCTCCTTGTCTTTTCAACTTTCCTCTTTGTAAGGAAAATTACAAAGAGGAAAGCTTTGAGTGGAGGCTGTTGTCTAGAACTCAGTTTGAAATTGTATCTGTCTTCTTCACTGTTTCATATCTTCAGTGATGTTGTGTTTGCATTTTGAGGCCAGGCAAGGGGAGAATTTGATAAAATAAAAACTTCCCTGAAGTAAAGTCTTTCTGACTTTGAGTAAGTTTTAATAATTATCTCCCACCAGGGCTGATCTGATGTATAAGCATTATTTTACATTTTATGCTTGTGGTTCTTGAATACCCTACAATATAAATTGTAAAATTGTAGCATATTCTTCTGGAGAAGCTATATTTAAATTTTATGGCTATCCTTTCTCTTGGGTCCTCTAGAAAAAATTTGCAGTATCTATGTTACCCAGAATGTCAATTAATTTCTTCAGTCAGACTTCTGTTATTAACAAAGAAAAATTTGAAAGGTTACCTACCAATTTATAGGATGATAATTTTGAATATGCCTAAGTAAAGTGTATAAATCAAAAGATGAGTACTTATGGAGGTTTTCACTTGTTAAAGAAGTTGGAATTATTGAAAATGAAAGAGGTATGTGATAGTAAGTAAGCATACTGCAGTCAGTGATTGAGAGTGATGATTAAAATATTCCAAAATAAGAGGTGTAACCACCTTCCCTGAAATACCGAACATGGGCTTTTGTTCTGTAACATCTACTCCAACAAAATCAGAGAAGCAATTTTCCATCAGTTGTAAAATTGCCCAATATTTCCCAACTGCTAAGGTAGGGAAGTGCTGTTGGACATGCTCATTTTTCCTGGCCTTCTTTATGGTGTTTGACTAAGGTAGAAAACAACTGGCTGGGAAAAAAATAATAGTCAAGATATATCATGGACGGGTACAAATTCTCAGTGAAGAATGTGATCATAATGTATTCCTAAACTGTACCAACAAACTCAATTTACTTAAAAAAGAGAATATAACTGGGAAACTTTTGAAAGATGACAGTTCTCAACTCTTTTATACTATTTTAACAATGCTACATAAAAATCTTACCATATCATTTCTCTAGTATAAGGAACGAAAGGTGTAAAAGAGGTCCAGATACATGATAGATATTGGGAAATAGAAAGAAAATATTCAAAGGGGAAGGGGAACTGGGAGGGGGTAGAGGAAAGTAAAGAAGGAAAGAAAAAGTATGACAGTAAAAACAAAAATGGAAACAAGCTTATATATATAGGGGTTGGGAGGTGATAGAGAAGACAGGAAATGGGAAAAAATGAGAACGAAGATACATCATGTACATGTATGAAGCTTTAATGCTGAATGTGATCATATATCTAAAATGTACTAAAATGTACATGTAATGGATTAGCTTGTTTAAAAAGATCTTATCAGAATTTTTTTTTTTTTCTTTTCTGAGACAGAGTCTAGCTTTGTAGTTCAGGCTGGCCCTGGGCTCACTATATAGCCCAGGCAAGCCTCAAACTCACAGCAATCCTCCTGCCTCTGCCTCCTGAGTGCTCAGATTACAGGCATGAGCCGCCAGCCCCACATTGTGGTATGTGGTACTGATTGCTGGTGGGTGTGTCACCACACCCAGTATTGTTGTATGTGGTTACTGCGATGGAACTCAGAACCTTGTGCTTGCTAGGCAGGCACCGGAACCATGGAGCTAAATCTCTAGCAGTCAGAAAAGTTTTTGATGGATTTATGTGCTTCTGTTTGGGATCTAAACGGAAGAGGATTTTGTCTACATGTGTAGTATAAATACCAATTTTATCCTCTTTTCTGTCACTCCTGTGAAAGGTAAACTGGCATAGGTGATGAAACACCTGTAAAGATTTTATAAATGGCTAAATTAAGGGCAAAATGTAGGGCAGGACTTACACAATTATAATAATTAAAGTTGCTGTAGCAAGCGATCTCTTTATTACTTTAATGTTTCTGTAATGGAGGGGCAGTTCAGGTGGTTGAGGTGCTTTGCTCTAAACAACCACTCACAGTCCTAGGCCGATGGCTGTGCCCCTGGCAACCTCAGCGTGCTCCTGCTATCATGGGTATTAGCACTTGGCTGGGAGAGGAAAAGCCTGTGGGCCTGTAATGGTCCAGGCTTGGAAATCACGGACTTTATTCCCTTACTTTGTTGGCTAGAACTCAGTTGCATGATCAAAGCTTTGTAGAAGTGAGTCTGAGCAGAAGAGGGAAAAACTATAGGCAACAACGCTGTGTACTGTGTTTATGGAGCATGGGAAAACGATACTGAACTTCATTCGCCTGGATGCTACAGAAATGTACACAAAACCATGTCAGGAGAGTGAATTTCTAAGGATAAAATTTCCGCTTGGGGCAAGAAAGTGGACACTGGTCTGAATTAAAAATTGATTATATGGGCCGGAGATTTAGCTCAGTGGTTCCAGCACCAGAGTCTCGCAAATGCAAGGTCCTGAGTTTGATCCCCGGTAACCACATACAATGCTGGGCGTGGTGACTCACATCCACCAGCAATCAATACCACATACCACAGTGCCAGGCGTGGTGGCTCATGCCTGTAATCCCAGCACTCAGGAGGCAGAGACAGGGGGATTGCTGAGTTTGAGGCTCTCCTGGGCTACATAGTGAGTTCAGGGCCAGCCTGAACTACAAAGCGAGACCCCGTCTAAAAAAAAAAAAAGAAAAAAGAAAAAAAAGTAAAATATCACATAGGATCTGAAGTTTGTAAACCATCCAAAATTGGCCCTGATTTAGTTGAAGTAGCTGTAGGAATCAGAGATTCTTTTGTTCGGCCTGCCTTATCAAACCCTCTCCGATTCCACATCAGACCTAACAGCATCTAAGAGCCTGAGTAAGAACAGTGTGCCTTCAGGACATACTCATAAGTGAAATAAATACGTCGCAGATGTGTAAATATTGTATCTTTTTCTGGTATGAGAAACTGAAGATGTTAATGCGTTTTGGAATATATGATGGATATTATGAAATAGAAAATGTTCAAAGGGAAATGGGGTTGAGGAATGAGTAATGAGGGTTAAGAAAAAGTGTGATGCTAACAAAAAAAGGGAAACAAACCTTATGTATTGAGGGGGTGGAGGGTTGTAGGGTGGGAAAAATGAGAAAAAATGAGAATTAAATTGTGTCATATACTGGTACAAATTCTCAAAATTGAATTGTAGAATGGGAAGTTTCCAAAGGAAATTTGGTGTGAGAATGTAATGAGGGGAAGGAATAAATATGATTCTGAAAGAAAAAAAATTGAGTGTGATCATGATGTGTATATATAACCAATAAAGATTAAATAAGAAAAAAAGAACAGCTATTGCATTTTAACATCACCCACATGATTATGGCCACTTTTTATGCACCTATATCTCTGGATTATTTGGGTCCTTCTGTTGTGTGATGTTTAAATAAAAATGACTCAATCTCTTGGTCATCTTGACTTCATCTGTGGTGTCCTAAACACAATACTTCTTGAGTTTCAGACAGAGTTAATTTCTGCTAAGCATCTCATTTCCAATTTGCTGAGTCTGATAGGTTCTCTTTTTTGAAATTTAATTCTTCCATTTATTTATTTATTTATTTATTTATTTTATTTTATTTATTTATTTATTTATCTATTTTAGGCAGGGTCTCCCTTTGTAGTTCAGGCTGGCCCTGAGCTCACTATGTAGCCCAGGCAAGCCTGGAACTCAGCAATCCTCCTGCCTCTGCCTCCTGAGTGCTGGATTACAGGCGTAAGCCAGCACGCTTGGCACTGTGGTATGTGGTATTGATGGCTGGTGGGCGTGTCACCATATCCAACATTGTATATGGTTACCGGGATCGAACTCAGGACCTTGTGCTTGCAAGGCAGATGCTGGAACCACTGAGCTAAATCTCCGGCTCCTTAATTGAATTCTTTATTGGTACAATTTGCATACATCTCACAATCACATATAACAGTAGAGAATCTGTACCAGTATATGACAGAAGTTAACTCTCATTTTTACCCATATCCCACCCACCCATACCTCCCCACCCCCTATATACATGCTCTTTTATTTTCTTTCTGAATCATATTTATTCCTCCCCCTCATTACATTCATACACCAAATTTCCTATGGAAATTTCCCATTCTACAAAAACTGTCATACTTTCTAGAGCTCATTTGCATCTACAGGTGCTCATATCAATGAGAAGATCCAGTATTTACCTATCTGTGATCTATTTATTTCACTTATTAGTGTATCCTCCAGGTGTCTCCATTTGCACATAAATGAATCAATCTTGTCATTCTTTATGGCTGAATAATACTCCACTTTATTAAAAAAAAAAAAAACACATCTTCTTTATCCACTCTCCAGTTGATGGGTATTTGGGTTGTTTCCAAGACTGAGCTGTCACAAACTGAGCTGCTGTGAACAAGGGTGTACATCTGTCTTTCCAATGTGATTTTTGTTTGATTGCTTGTTTTGTTTTTTGAGACAGGGTCTCGCTTTGCAGTTCAGGCTGGCCCTGAGCTCACTATGTAGCCCAGGCAAGCCTCAAACTCAGCAATCCTCCTGTCTCTGCCTCCTGAGTGCTGGGATTACAGGCGTGAGCCACCACATCCGGCTCCAATGTGATTTTAGAAAATTCTTTTGGGTATATTCCTAGCAGGGGGATAGCAGAGTCAAATGGAACCCCTAGTCCTAGTTTTCTGAGGAATCTCCACACAGATCTCCACAATTTTGCACAAGTCTGCAATCCACCAACAGTGGAAAAGGGTTCCTTTCTCCCCACAGCCATGCCAGCATTTGTTGTTGGTTGATTTTGTAATCACAGCCATTCTTTGTGGAGTGAGATGCTCTCGGTGTTGTTTTCATCTGCATCTCTCGAATGACCAGTGACATTAAACATTTCTTCATATGCTTCTTGGCTGCTTTGACTTCTGCCTCTGAGAAGTGTCTGTTCATTTCAGTTGCCCATTTTTGAATTGGGTCTTTAAACTTGGGGAGGCTGATCTGTTTAAGTTCTTTATATATTGTAGATAATAGCCCTTTGATATACAGCTAGTAAAGATTTTTTCCATGTTATTGGTTGTCTTTTAGCAGTGCTAGTGACTTCTTTTGCTGTGCAGAAGCTTTTCAGTAGGATGAGATTCCATTTGTTGATTCTTTCTGCTAGCTCTTGTGCTATAGAAGTTTTATTCATAAAGTCTCTGCCTAAGCCAATGTCTCCAAGAGTTTTGCCTAACCTGTTTTCCAGCAGGCTTATTGTTTCTGTTTTAATTTTAAGTCTTGTATCCACTGTGGATTTAGTTTTGTGCATGGTGAAAGAGATAGGTCTAGCTTTAGTTTTTGGCAGGTTAAAGCCAAGTTTTTCCAGCACCATTTGTTAAAGAGGCTGTTTTTCCTCCACTGGGGATGTTTGGCTCCTTCCTCAAAGATAAGGTGGCTCAGTGTATCCGGGGTTGTTTCTGCATCTTCTAATCTATTCTAGTGGTCCTCAGGTCTGTTACTTTGCCAGTACCATGCATTTTTTTTATCACAGTGGCTTTATAGTACAGTTTTAAATTGGGGATTGTAATACCTCCTGGCATGTCGTGGTTGCTTAGAATTGCTTTTGCGATTCTAGGTTTCTTGTGCTTCCAGATGAATTTTTGTATTATTTTCTCTAGCTCTGTAAAGTATAGCATTGGAATTTCAATTGAAATTGCTTTGAATCTGTATAGTAGCTGTGGGAGTATAGACATTTTGATGATGTTGGTTCTCTCTACCCAGGAACAAGGGATGTCTTTCCACTTTCTGATCTCCTTTTTTATCTGGTTTTTCAGAGTCCTATGGTTTTCAGAGCAGAGGTCTTTCACTTCCTTTGTTGGGTTGATTCCTAGATATTTCATTTTTCTGGGTGCTACTGTGAAAGGGATTGACTTCCCAATTTCTCTTTCAGTGAGACTGTTGTTTGTGTAGACAAAGGCTATTGATTTTTGAGCCTTAACCTTGTATCCAGCAACACTACTAAAGTTGGTAATTAAGTCTAGCAGTCTTTTGGTTGAGTTTTTAGAATCCTCTAGATAGAGTATCATATCATCAGCAAATAATGACAGTCTAACTTCTTCCTTTCCTATCTTTATTCCTTTTATATCTTTGTCCTGCCTGACTGCTATGGCTAATGTTTCTAGAACTATATTGAACAAGAGTGGTGACAGTGGGCATCCTTGTCTTGTTCTAGATCTTAGTGTAAAAGGTTTCAGTTTTTGCCCAGTAAGTATGATGCTGGCTGTTGGTTTCTCATAAATAGCTTGCATTAAATTGAGATAAAGTCCATCTATTCTGATTCTCTGTAGGGTTTTGATCATGAATGGGTGTTGGATTTTGTCAAATGCTTTTTCTGCATCTATTGAGTTAATCATATGGTTTTTATCATTGAGTCTGTTAATATAGTGTATTACGTTGATTGATTTATGTATGTAGAACCAGCCTTGCATCCCTGGGATAAATCCAACTTCATCAAGGTGTATGATTTTCTTAATAACTCTTTGTATTCTGTTTGCCAGTATTTTATTGAAGATTTTTGTGTCAATGTTCATTAGAGAGATTGGCCTGTAGTTTTCTTTTTGGTGAGATCTTTTTCTGTCTCTGGAATCAAGGTGATGGTTGCTTCAAGGAATGATTTGGGGAGTACTGCTTCCTTTTTGATTTCATTAAAAAGATTAATAAGTACTAGTATTAACTCTTCTTTAAAAGTTTTGTAGAATTCATCAGTGAAGCCATCAGGAACTGGTCTTTTCTTTGTTGGTAGGTTTTTTTTTTTATTAAGTTTTCAATTTCCCAGTTTGATATCAGGTTGTTTAACATTCTTTTTTTTTTTTTTTTCTTTTTGGAGACAGGGTCTTGCTTTGTAGTTCAGGCTGGCCCTGAGCTCACTATGGTGCCCAGGCAAGCCGCCGCGAACTCAGCAATCCTCCCGTCTCTGCCTGCCGAGTGCTGGGATTACAGGCATGAGCCACCACGCCCAGCATTATATGTGGTAACCGGGGATCGAACTCAGGTCCTTACACTTGCAAGGCAGGCGCTGGAACCACTGAGCTAACCCTCCAGCCCTGTTTAACATTCTTATATCCTCTTCAGTCAGCTTTGGAAGTTCATATATGTCTAGGAATCTATCCATTTCTTCTAGATTTTCCATCTTCTTAGAGTACAGATTTTCAAAACTATGTATTTATTACCCTTTGGACTTCTTCTGGATCTGTGCTGATTTCCCCATTTTCATTCCTTGTAGTATGGATTTGAGCCTTTTCCTTCCTTTGTTTGATGAGGTTGGCTAAGAGTCTATCGATTTTATTTGTCCTTTCAAAGAACCAACTCTGATTCATTGATTCCTTGTATTGTTCTCTTTGTCTCCATTACATTAATTTCTGCTCTGATCCATATAATTTCCTCTCTAGTATGTGCTTTGGGTTCATTTTACTCCTCTTTTTCTAATTGTCTGAGGTTCATCATTAGATTGTTTATTTCTGTTTTCTCTATTTTCCTAGTGTAGGCATTCACTGCTATCAATTTGCTTCGTAGAACTGCTTTCATTATGTCCTGTATGTTGTGTTGGGGTTGTCGCTTAGTTGTAGATACTGTTTAATTTCTTTTGTGACCCATTGGATGGTCAACGGAGTGTTGTTCCATTTCCATGTGTTTGTGAGGATCTTGGAATTTCTTTTGCTATTGAGCTCCAGTTTCAAGGCACTATGGTCTGATAGTATGCAGGGGATAACTTCAATTCCTTTGCATTCACTTAAGCTTGTTCTATGGACTAGAATGTGATCTATTTTGGAGAATGTTCCATGCGCAGCTGAGAAGAAGGTATATTCTTGCTTTGTAGGGTGAAAAATTCTGTAGGCATCTAATAAGTCCATTTGCTCAAAAGTTTGATTTAGCTCAAGTATTTCCTTATTGATTCTTTGTCCAGTTGATCTGTCAACTTGTGACAGTGGAGTATTAAAGTCCCCTACTACTATTGTATTCATGGATAACTGGCTTTTCATGTCCAGTAATGTTTATTTTATATAGTTGGGTGCATTCGAGTTTGGTGCATAAATATTTATGATTGTTATTTCTTTCTCTTGGATAGTTCCCTGTATGAGAATATAGTGACCTTCTTTATCTCTTTTAATCAGTTTGGGTTTGAAATCTATTTTATCTGTAAACAAGATAGCCACTCCTGCTTTTTTGCAGTTTCCTATAGCATGGAGGATTGTTTTCCAACCTTTTATTTTCAGTCTATGGGTTTCCTTCTGAATTAGGTGAGTTTCCTGTATGCAGCAGATTGTAGGATGTTGCTTCTTGATCCAATCTGCTAGTCTGTGTCTTTTCATTGGCCCATTGAATCCATTGACATTAATGGTTATGACTGATATGGACATATTTAGAGCTGCCATTTCCCCCTGTTCTTGGTTTTTTTCTTCCTTGCTTTTCCCCTTTTCTATTTAGTTTCTTGTTTGCCCCAGTGAATTCATTCTCCTGGGTCTCGTGGGTATGGAATTTTCTATGTTTTTTTTTTTTCAAGATGTTCTTTAGACTGTTTTGGAGTGCAGTTTTCATATTTGTGAAGTTTTTCAGGTGTTCTTTATCATGGAAGTATCTTATTTCCATGACTATTCTGAAAGATAGTTTTTCAGGATGCAACAGTCTTGTTTGGAGATTGTTTTCTTGCAATGCTTGAAATACTTCTCTCCATGCTCTCCTTGCGTTGAGTGTTTGTGTTGAAAAGTCTGCTGTGATTCTAATGGGCTTCCCTTTGTAGGTGATTTTCTTCCTTTCTCACACTGCCTTCAGTATTTCATTCTTTTGTTGTACATCTGGAACCCTGATAATTATATGTCTAGGTGTAGATATTTTTATGTCATGGCATTTTGGAGTCCTATAGGCCTCATTTATCTGTATGTCCATTTCTTTTCCTGTGAAGTTTTCTGTTGCTATCTCTGAAAATAGCTTTTTTATGTCTCTTACACTGTCTCCTGCTTCCTCAGTGACTCCAATCAGTCTTATATTATTTTTCTTTGAGTTATCTAGAAGCTGTTGGATTGATTTCTCATGGTCCCTTGCTCTTTTCCATAGATTATATCTTTCCTGCTCATTGGCTGCTATGCTGTCCTCTAGGTCTGAGATTCGGTTCTCTGCTTCATTCATACTACTTATGCAAGCTTTCCTTCTCCTTCATCATTCCCTGGAGCTCCGCTTGAAGCTATTTGAAAGGTTCCATTGCTTCTGCTATCTTGGATTCTATCATCTCGCTGATCTCTTCTTTAATATTGTCTTTCACTGAGGACAATATCTCTGTTTTGATCACAGAGATGAGTTCTGATTTCCATTTTACTAGATCTGCTTTAGTTACCATCTCCAAGAGTCCTAGTGTTTGAGTTTCAGTTTGCCCTATTTCCCTTTTCTCTGATTTTCCCTGTGGTGGTGATCTTTGTGTCTGATTTTTTGTATATTTTCTCATTTCTACTCTTTTGCTGTTACTAATTGTATTTGTTTGATTCTTTGCCTGATGACAGGCAATGTTTGTTGCAGGTCTCTTTCTTTCTATTATTTGGGGCCCTTTGGATGTGTCACCTTCCTGAGGTGTCCTCCTTTAATCTGTAATGACCCTTCAGAGTTCTCATTTCTAACACATCATGGGAGGAATTTGAGCAGAATAATCAAATCATCCTTGTTACCATAATACAGTCAGTGACAATATCAGCATTACACACAGTAAATAAAATGAAAAGTTTTGTTAATTTCTATTCTGAAGATTTTGAGCTCATGAGTTACCTCTCTGTCCATATGCCAAAATTTAGCATTGATCAGCAATGTGTATACAACATGTAGATTGTAAATGTACCCCAGAACCCTTTGGGGATAAGAGGTCACTGGGGAATCAGGGAGGTAGGGGGACAAGAGGAGGGTGAAATAGGGTTAGCAGATCTATGGAGCTCACCTATACTCTAGAACCTCATATATGACAGTGGGTAATAGAGATAGAAGGGCATATAGAAAATAGCACCATCTGTATGCTGTAAGACCATTGGAGACTTTGCTCACCTTCTTATAATAGTACAGGAGAAGAAATAAGGCAGCCCAAGAGTCTTTTACTTCTGGGTATTGCTTCTGACAGGAAGATAGGAGAGGGTGTGGGGATAAGAGGTGAATAGAGGGATCTAGGTGTAGTTGGCAAAATAGAAGCTAGATCACCCCCCTTTATTTTTTATGTTCCCTGGTCTCTCGGTGCCGCTCCGGTGTGGAGGGATGCAGGAAATGGCTCCAGCTCCTCTCGGGCCTGTGTCCTCACAACTCAGCTCTGGGGTGGGGTGGGGGCCGGCCGGCAGACCTCAATCCTCAGCTTTGGGATGGTGCCCAGGGGTACCCGAGTCTCCTGGGTGGAGCAGGGCCGGTCGGCAGGCCTCAGTCCTCCAAGCAGGGAAAGGAATGGCACCCAGGGTACTCCGGATCTGTTAGGTTCTTAACTGTTCTTTCTCACTTATAATGTTCTCTATTTTCATTTCTCTGTCTCAAATGACTGAATGGACAAGATAGCTTCAGAGCTACCATTTTCATCCTCGGATGTGCGGAAGGCATTCTCATTCTCAATGAGTTCACTCTCAATATTAACTTCCCTTTTCCTTAGTGATGGCTGAGCCACCTCCCCAAAACTCTCATTGGCCAGTTTTCCCTCGTCATTTTCCCTGCCCTTTTGCTTGGGGTTTCTGCATTGCTGCTTATCTCCTCTACTTTTGCAGTTTCTGAGGGCCGCTGTCACTCTCTCTTTACAGGGCAACTAGAAATTCAAACTGTTTCTTTTTTTTTTTTTTTTTGAGACAGGGTCTCATTTTGTAGTTCAGGCTGGCCCTGAGCTCACTATGTAGCCCAGGCAAGCCACAAACTCAGCAATCCTCCTGCCTCTGCCTCCCGAGTGCTGGGATGACAGGCGTGAGCCACCACGCCCGGCACTGTGGTATGTGGTATTGATGGCTGGTGGCCGTGAGTCACCACGCCCAGCATTGTATGTGGTTACTGGGATTGAATTTAGGACCTTGCGCTTGTGAGGCAGGCGCTGGAACCACTGAGATAAATCTCCGGCCCGGTCCTTATTTTTCTTAACACCCAATTCTTCACTTAAAGAAAATTTCTACCAGTACTTTCTTTTCTACTTGTCTCACTATCTCATCATCAAGGCATGTTAAAAAAAGAAAAGAGCGCCAGAGATTTAGGTCAGTGGTTCTGGCACCTGCCTTGCAAGCTCAAGGTCCTGAGTTTGATCCCCGGTAACCACATACAATTTTGGGTGTGGTGACTCACGCCCACCAGTCATCAATACCACATACCACAGTGCCGGGCATCGTGGCTCACGCCTGTCATCCCAGCACTCGGGAGGCAGAGGCAGGAGGATTGCTGAGTTTGAGGCTTGCCTATGCTACATAGTGAGCTCAGGGCCAGCCTGAACTATAAAGCGAGACCCTGTCTCAAAAAAAAAAAAAAAAAAAAAAGAAAGGAAAGAACTTTACACATATTAGATCCATATGAGACCTTGCCCTTTGGAGCACAAGGGATTGAACAAAAAGCGTCTGGGGATTTTAGCTCAATTGGTATCACACCTACCTTGGAAGCATAAGGGCCTGAGTTTGGTCCCCAGAACCAAAAAAAGTTAAAAAAAAGATTGAAGAAAAATACCTTGAAATAAACACAATGGGGCCTATATAGAGAGATAAATTGCATAGAGAATTTAAAAGAATAATGTTCATATTTGAACTCAATAAAATAATATACACAAGTATTGTCCTTATGCGCTAAGGCCTCCATTTTTCACTTTCCATTAAATATACTATTTCTTAGTTTCTAAGTATCTTTGAATTATTGTACTTTCTGAATAAATATTGGGTTGTGGTAAGTAGAGGGATGGGTGGCTCCTCAAATATATTAAACATGAAACCTGACCAGACTGTTTAAAAAGAAAACCACTTCCTGTTCTATAATATTTTGGACTTGTATGATCTCACACATTCCCATGTGTGGCTCTGTCACTGCACTCTCACTCTCCATCTGGTTTCCATAGTGTACATTCATGTGCACAAGTTTATTACAACAGATTGCTAAGTTAACTGATCATGGCTTTCTTTGCATTTCTATTTTCTACCAATTTCAAATTTTAAGAGACATCAAGGCAATTTAACAGTGACCTAATAAACCTGAAATTCTGGCTACAGTCAGAGTGCCTGGGGACCCCGAGTGCCTTTGGTGCAATGCTGTATGGGAGTGTTGCATTGATCAGAACGCGTGGGCCTGCAGTGAGCCCTGAGCACACTCTGGCCGCAAAACTTAAGGGCGAGTGAGGAGTGAGGGACGGGGTAATCATCGTGAGAGCAGTTTGGATCAATGCTCATGGCACCAACAGTGAACCTCTCTCTGGAGTGGCATATTGCCATTGTGAAGTCAAGCAAGTAGAAGTTTGATGGGGTGGAACTTCAAGTTTTCTCCAAACAGCGTTCACAGCTGATGAATGATGAAAATCTCTGTTTTGGGGGGGCTTCTGGAAAGATGGGCTCAAATTTGGGAAACTTATTGATAATTCTGTAGTACGTCCTTCTTTAATTTTAAATATACACCTTTGCTTCCAGGAAAGGATACTGACCTAAGGAAATCTGTCTTGCCACAAAGAAATTTTGTGGTCCTGCTTGAGTGATTGCTAGAGGTCAGAGCAACCCAGTGTGGGAAAGAGCTTATTCTGTAGACAGTTATAATTTCATTTCCTGGTCTATTGTGTTTGCATGAAAACTTTCTTCCATCCTTCAGTTAGTCTAATCTTCCTTCTAAAGTTTTCAAATACTAAGTAGAGCTTTTCTGTTCCTGTTCTGCCTTCACTTTTCCAGCTTTTGCTAATTCTGTCTCTTCTCAGATGATGACTTGTTTAGATGTGCAGTTATTTTTATTGCTTTCTTCAGAAAAACTGTACTATATTAACATCTTTTAAATTATGGAGCTCAGGACAGTTTGGAGTGTTCTAGACTGACAAGGGAATGTTCACACACAATGATAGTACTACTTTTCTTCTTTTGATTTTGATAGTGGATATTTATATGCAAACCTATGTTGGATTAGCCATTTTAGCAACCACATTCATTATTAAAATAAAAAAAATCCCTTGTACATCAACTCTATCCCACTCTTAAACTGCATAGCTAATTTTCGAATGATTATTCATTTTAATTTTTATTCCCATCAAGTCATACATTATTAGCTATAATCCATTTTTCTAATCCAACATGAACATTTTAAATTTATTGTTAAAAATGGATTTATTTTTCCAGTTAAAATCATCTATACATTTAACAAAATGTCTATCCATTTAGTAAAGAATGCCTTCTATAACTCAAATAAATTACTGATAAAAATTGAAAAGGGAAAGGTGAGGTATATCTTTCAGATAGTACTCTACTTTGAGCTGATAGCAACATATTAATTGACTACTTGGCTATTGTTCCAACAACTATTAATCCCCTCAATCTATTGTCATCCCACACTCAGATCTGTTGAATCATGGGAAACTTTTTACATTTATTCCTCAGATTTAGATTTACTCTGTCTAGGTTATTCATCTTTGCTCTTACAGGGATCTTATTGCAATGGAAATAAAATTGGCATGCTCCTTCTCAATGGGGCCATTGTAGTTACTAGTAACTACTGTTTTATCTGAAAAATACCCACAATACATTCATTAAGAGCTTTATTTTCAAATTTTTGCAGAAATAGATGTAAAAGTCTCAGAACATTTGAGGAAAGCAGGGACAAGGGCACTTAGTAGAAAGGGCATGAGAATTTGGATACATATAAAAGACTCAGTTCTAATTCTCCCCGGGAGGATGAGATTAGTACACCTCTCATCTCAAAGAAATTTGTTCTGCAAGGAGATCCAACTGTTGGATTCATTGTTGAGTTTGTCTCTGAGGAGCAGGAGAATAATGAATGAGAGAGAGTAGTAGTTGGGGCAAAGGCTGACGGAGCAAAGTGAGCTGTGACTTCCAGAATCCACTTTCTCTCATTTATGAAAATTGGGCAAATAATTGAGCTGTTTTCAATTTTCCTGAATGTTCTCTTATTGCCTAGATATTTGCTACTGGCCATTTCACAAGTGCATGTGGATATCCTTTCACTCCCCTTGCATGTATGCCATCTGTGCCCAGAGACTTGAAGGTAATTTAAAGCAGCTTGGTCTTCTCTTATCATTTCCTTGTTTAATTTGTACTCTGGTCCCTTGGCAACCAGATCTGTTCTATCATTTCCAATGTGAGCACCACTCTCTTTATTAAAGAAGTAGAAAGAAAATAGCAACTGAACAGCTTTGCTTTTCCTCTGTCTCTTGTTATCATTGTATCATTCATCTCACATTTGGAGCCTGGGCTTTCCCTTTTCCCAAGCACTTAAATAAAGCAAATGTCCATTGTGCACTAACTTTATGTCAGATATAGAGCTAAGTGTTTTATTTAGACTATTGTATTCAATCCTTAAAAATCAAGTAGAGAGGTGTTGCAAAGCTCATTTTGCAAGTGTAGGTAAATTAGGTAAAATATCTAACAAAATATCCAGTGCTCACATTTAAAGAAGCAAGAAAGTCTGGCTTATAATCAGGTTTGTCTGTCTTAAAAGTTTATTCTTTTAAGCAATGTACTCTGCGATGCTGTTTTAGAAACTTTAGCACTGTATTTCAAAACCTCTATATAGGATTTTGCCATTCTAATTATATTCTCCACTTTTGTCTCCATGTTTGTGATAAAGTGTTGGTCTGTTTTGCTTAAGATTTTCCTTCTTTGAAAGCATTATCTTTCAAAAATCTATCTGCAGCTACACTGGTTTCTTTGGCTAGATGCCTGTGTATCTACGTTTCAATGGTTCAAAGCAGATAATTATTGAAATCAGCTCATTCCATTTCAGCTGTATATCTAAACTTTATAAATAGCTATTCTTCATGATGGGTTTTGGTCATCAAAGCAAATTGGCACTTGGCCTGAGGGAGTCCCTCCCCTGCTTCTTGCTTTATCAGCAGGCATTGCATGGGCGAGGAGGCCATTCCAAAGACTGGACACAAGCAAACTATCAACTATCACTCAGACTTTATTTCCAGACTTGCTTAGGCACTTTGGTTAACTACTTATAATGATTTTTTTAGATTAAAACAATCATATTTGCTGCTTTTTAGAATATAAAGTAACTCAAAATTATGTTGCATATATACACAAATTTCTGAGTGGAAGAACATAATTTTGCAAGCAGAACAGATATACAAATTTGCTGCTCCAAGATCTGATATCTTTGTTTATGTTTAAAGGTAGAGGTTTTGGGCTGGTGATTTAGCTTAGTGGTTCTGAATCCTGACTTACAAACTCAAAGTCCTGAGTTTGATCCCTGGTACAAAAAATCTGGTAGAAGTTTTGATGGTTCAATTTGTGTGTGTGTGTGTGTGTGTGTGTGGTACTAGGAATTAAACACAGGTCTTTGTCCATGCTAAGTGCTTTATCAGTGAATTCTATCTCTAGCCCCTTTGAATTTTTATTTTGAGATGGGGTGTCACTAAATTGCCCAAACTGGGCTCCAACTTCTGATTCTGTGCCTCAGACCCCTGAGTAGTTGGAGCTATAGGAATGTACCACCGCTCAGCTAATGCTTCCTTTTAACAAATGGACCCAGTCAATCATTAGATGTAAATGGACCCTTTTCCAATAAACATTCTGATAATAACTCTCCAGAATGTCAATATATCTAGTGTAGCTTTTTCAAACTTTGAAATTCGTAGAGCAGTTTAATTTCTTTCTATCCAAGAGTCTGACAATACATCTATACTTATGTCTATCTTCACGTGTGTCTGTATATATATCTAATTGTACCTGTCCACAGATACATAATTTAAGGCAGAGATATATAATTTAAAGCAGAGAAACAGACAAGCACTGACTGGATGCTAAGCTGTGGCACAGGAGGCGCAGTGCCCCTAGCCTCACAGGTGTGGGGAGTCGGTGAAAATTCATTTGCACACAAGAAAATCGTAAAGACGTCACTTGTCTAAGATGTGCCTGTGTGCTCAGGGCACACGCACCTGTCTCTCCTGCGCTGTGAAGACTGTACCTTTCTCCCAGCCCAACCCCAGCTTCAGCAAACCCCTTGAACCAGTGGAATTCAGCAGGGAGTGTCGGGTATAGCAAGTCGGCCACTAAAGAGCTTCTTGTCGAAGGAATGCATCTCCTATGGAAATCAGCACATCTTGTTCATTAACACAGCTCAGGATAATCAGGCCACAGAGCAAAAAGCCTGTTGGAAGAAGTCCAGACTACTCCAGATCCAGATAGATGGAGACAGATTGGGAGATGTCTGGAAACCACAGTCTGCCTACTAAGTACTACCTGCTTTGCCTGCAAGAGCTGATTAGGAAAAAAATAAATGTCAGATGCTCCGACCCCCACAGAACTCCCGGAGGGTGTCAGACAGCATCACCCCCCTTACTTTATGTAGATCGCAGGAGCAATCTCAGATAACTGATGCTGCACACAATTTATTCTCTCTTACCCTCTGTTCTACTGAACGACACAACTTGGCAGGAGGCTTTGCCACTTTCAGAAGGCTGAGGGCCTGAGTGGGTAGCAGGCTGCCTCGGTGGAGATTTATCATGTGGAATAATTCATTGGGCCATATGTTCCAATGAATATATACAGAACATTGTAAATACATCCACTGCATTTCTCTTTTGCTACTAGAGGGAATCTATCTTTCACATTTTCCAGCAGAGCATTTGACTGCAGATGTTAGAAAATATTTTGCTTTAAGTTTTGTTCTGACTGTTCCCTCTGGTGTGATTTACCTGGTTTTTATTTTCTCTAAAGTCTGAGCTCTGGGTGGATATTTCCTTTAGAAATTCTGCAAGCACGCTTGGGTATTCTCGGACTGATTGTTTCCCCTGGACTTCTCTCCTGGCATTTGCTAATTGTAGTAAAATGACAGTGTCTCATATGCCACCTGTTTAGGCGCTTGTTCCTATGGGGTGCAGTCAAAGGAAAGGACTGATAATAACTCTGAAGTCAGCAGCGTAAGAAACTGTCCAAATTGTTTGGTGTCTGATCTCTCCAAGTAAACATGAGTCCAGTCCGTGCCCTTGACTGTCTGCCTTCTGGGACAAATGTGGTTCTTTGCTCCGACTGACATCAACATCATTGTTTTAGCGAGATTTGGATTCAGTGTTAGCTGAGATCAACCTCAGCGTCTCAATTTTAATTATTAACCGGAAGAGAGCAATTGGTGATTAAGTGGACAATGAGTATTTGTAAATGCATTGATCTTTAATGGGTCTTGAAAGTTTGAGAGACAAACACAATAAAAATAATAATCTGGAACTGGGGAAAATAAGAGGAAAGATGGTAAAAAGGTCAGAGAAATAATTGTATCTGTCTATACACTTTCTTGGGGATCCTGAAGATAGTTTGTGAGTCTTTGAAAGTAATTTCCTCCTGCTTTTAACCCCAGTGTGTTATAGTCTGTTGCCAAGGCATGAATTTGGATGTAGGGATTATCTTGAGATCTTAAAAATGGAAAACAAAGCATAATTGTTGTTTGCCTCTATTATACATTAGTATAAACACCTTCATTTATTCAATTTGCTTCACTGGTGAAATATAGCCCCATTTTTCATTCAGGAGAGAACAAGAGAGATGGAAATGAGAAATGAAAGAAACAGAGAATGGAAAATAGGAGGGAAACTATTAATGGATGTCATGGAGACAATTAGTTAATTGTCTTCTTTTAGATTTTTTATGGACCCTCTAAGGAATTCCTAACAACTTATTGAACTTCAACTGCCAAGATCTGACTTTAATTTGGAAATGATTATTTTTTTAATTCTAAACGAAGAGAACAAAGACAATGGAAGTAGTCTGTAAATTAGTTGTGGTTGGAATGATCACCAATTTCATGGGAAACAATTTAAATATTTGAATATTCATATTTCATTTCTACCTGTGAGCATCTAATGAAAACAGAAAAAACAGAATTAAGAACTAAATTTCTGTCAAGGTATCAGAAATAATTTTCTAATGTAGTTAATAAAGCATACCTTTTAATTTCTATTCTCACTGTTTCCTTTAATTTTCTAATAAAAGAGCATTCCCTTTCATTCATTTGTGTGTCCCTGCAGGGATTTGTTAATAATCCAGAGAAAAAGTGCTTAGCATTGGCTTACTACAATTGTGTGAAGGGAGCTGGTGACAGCAGACACAGCTGCTACCAAAAAATACAGTTTGTTGGCAGCATGACAGCTGTTGACTATTTGAGAGTTTAAGTACCAAGGCCCTGAATGCCCTGCAGTAATTCTATAAAAATACTGGAAACTCTCCAAGTTTAAGACACTGTACATGTGACTGTCATGACTGCTTGTATCTTCTTTTATCAAATGTAGTTTTATCTGACCAAACTAATGTCATTTCTCAGGCAGCAATCAGGAACATAAGAGCATGTGTCTTTTAGAAACCAATTTAAAATGGCACCGGAGTGTTTGCTACAATGATTGCTCATAAAACTTATTTGCAATTAAAGCCATGGGGTCAATAAAGTTGGCTTTATTTTATATTTTTGTAACTATTATTCAATTGTAAATATTTTTCCAACTCCAGCTGGAAAAGGCCTGCTGCTTAGGAGAGTAAAAATCAAGCAAAAGTTCGTGGTGAATCTTGTTTTTACTTTAGAAAGCCACCAGATCATCTGCAAATCATGGGTACAGAAATGTTAGATTATTAAATAACAGTTTTTATAATTTTCTAGAACAATAAGAAAAGATATGACTTTACAGGTATTTCTCAGCTCATCGTCACTGCAGTGAAATATTTGACACTACCAGTTTACAAGGAAAAGGAGGTTTATTTAGCTGTCAGTTTCGAAGGTGCACAGGGCACATGGTGGAATGCAGGCTGAGGGAGGCCTTGTCTGTGTGGCTGCGTGGCAGGGGCAGATGCCAGGAGTAGTCGCAACAGTTGAGAGCAAATAACTGACTACACATCTTGAATGAAGATCAGGGGAAAAAGAGAGAGGAAGAGACTAGAGTCTTGTAGTCACCTTTTATCCTTCATGGCCTAAGGGGCTCATCCTATGCTCTGTTTCTTGAAGATCCATAGCTCCTTCCATGAGACCATTCCAGGGACCAAGTCCTTCTTTATGGACCTTTGAGGAGTTTTAAATTACACCCAATCTATTACGCCGCCTTAGTGTTTGAGACAAAGAATTAGGATATTTATAGTTAGAGTTTATAGTTTTGTCTATACATATATAGTCAGAGGTAGTATATATGTATTTCTATCATAAATTTCTATAATAAATCTTACCCTGTATCACTAGAGTGAGAGTAAAAGCTTTATTCAGAAGTCACCTGAATAAAACTAGCTTTCTCTTTATCCTGCATCATTCTTTATTTTCTCATCCCATTTAAAGCCGAATCCATCTTTTTCCTGTCAGTCTCTTTCTCTGAGTCTCTTTCTTCTACAACGGAGCATTACAGTAATTGAAAATAATTTTTAGTTTATTAGCATTCAGTTGGTTAATGTTCATTCTCTAGGGCACATCAACTGCACCAGGTATTTCTGTGTCTATTTGCTACTGTACATAATTGCACAATGTTGAGAGAGAGACAGAGAGAGAGAGACAGAGACAGAGAATCTTTATGTGCTCTTCAAAATGCATGTAAATCCCTCCAGAAAGAAACAGTTTCTGCAGCTGCAATGAGAGGAAATATCCAGGCTTTCTGATGTTAGAAGAAAGTAAGAATAACTTCTGATTTGATTTTTACCTGGGAAACTTTCCTTCACTGCTCAAAAGACTTGTGTCCTTGAATGTTTCCTGTAATCAAACATCACACCATCTTTTAGTGCAGGAATTGGAGCTAAGAGAAATTCACATCCTTAGGGTTCTGAAGCATAGTTTAATTCCTGTGGCCTGTGGAGTACAGCTGAGTACCATTTCAAGCATTTTGGGTGACCAATGAGCCAGGTCTTGAAGAAATAATAACTTTTTAAAGAACTTGGATTCTTAAAAATGTATTACAGGTGGATGAAATATTTCCAGTAAAAGCTCATAAGATATAATTATTAAATAATAATTAATCTATCTTGATTGTAGTATATATTATTTTTATAAGGATGTAAAATGAGAAAGACACAACACTGGATAGACTTGTATTATGAAAGCTTTGACTTGAACTTCAATTAGTAAGTCCGGATCCTTGCAGAGCTATGAGTTAGAAGGTACATTTGGTGCAAATGATGGATTTGAAGGAGAGGCACTTCAGCCAACCCGCTTCTAGAGGAGATGCCATCAGCAGAGGTTTCTATAAGTTAGCACAGAGATGGAGGATCTAACAGGGAGTGGAGATATTATAGTAGAAAGTAGGGTCAGAAGTTTCCCTAGGTGGAGTGTTTTCCATGCATACTCAAGGTTTAGGGTTTAATTCCTACCACTTCCAAGAAGATAAAAGGGAAATAGGGAGGCCGCATTTAAGATTCAACCATTTCCATATTTTCACCATATCCACACAAAGTTTCCAGATTAGTGATGCAGAGTTTAAATATAAACCTGAACTTTTCCAACTGTGTTCTTATGATGATGTTATTTCCAAAAGTAAAAACAAAAAAGTATTAACAATACAAAGAAAAATAAGCATAAAGAAAGCCTAACAATAATAGAAAATAAAAATATCGAGTGTGATCATGAAATGATGTGTACCAATAAAGAAAAATTAAAAAAAAAATCTAGTGTATTTGGAGTTCCAAGGACAATCTCTAGGTGGCAGCATCTAGCAGGCAGGGGGAATGTTTGTTTAGGGTTTGGGAAAACCAGACCATAGGAGTTACAGATTTAGAAATGGTGTGTGGGAACAAGAGGTAAATAGAGGGATCTGGGAGTAGATGTGGTTTTTTAAATAAAGTGGAGTATTACTCTGCCATAAAGAATGCTGAGATCGATCCATTTAGGTGCAAATGGAGACACCTGGAGGATATACTAAAAAGTGAAATCAATAGAGCACAGATAGGCAAATTCCAGATCTTCTCTTTGACATGAACCCCTGTAGATGCAAATGAGCTCTAGAAAGTAGGACAGCTTTTATAAAGCGGGAAATTTCCATAGTGTGGTGTGGGAATGTAATGAGGGGAAGGAATAAATATGGTACCAAAAGAAAATAAGAGTATGTATAAAGGGGGTGGGGAAGTGTGGGTGGATATGGGTAAAAATGAGAATTAACTTGTGTCATATACTGGTACATATTCCCCAATGTTATACGTGATTGTGAGATGTATATAAATTGTACCAATAAAGAATTCAATTAAAAAAAAAGAAATGGGGTGTGGGAATGAGAAGTCTTTCTAGGGAGAGGAGCAATATTGCTACCCATCTGACCTATTCATTGCTTTCTATGGTTGTTTGAGGGTGTTCTGTATGGAATTAGGTCACTGATCACTGTCTCGTTGGATAAAGATTTAATAAGTCAGCAGATGAACTTGGGAGGTGGAGAGAGGATATGTCTGTGTCTTGTTAAAGAATCCAAATGCCTCGGTTTAGAAGGCCTCATCAAATTAAGAAGGATTAGTATCTATGGTGCTCTTGGGAACTTCTGTGATTGTTTTCACATTGTACTTGCTTTTAAAAATGAAGACCATTTTACTTCAATTGTTGTCTAAACAGTATTTTGGCCCCACACAAATCATGTGGCTTTATGTAGTCTTTTCAAAGTATTCTCCACTGTGATCTGTAATATGTCTAACGATGCTCTGTGAATTTAAAAATATTGTAAAGTCTAAAATATGAGACAAAACTTGGAAATTAAAGAAAAACAAATAAATGATAAAGCATTTGATAACTACCGTGTATTGTATTTGGGAATTTAAATCCTGATAGTTGTTGAAAAATTTGAGGTATGGGGAAACTTTCTAGTATTCAGAAATCAGTGATTACTTGGAAATGGTGTGCACTATCTTTAAAGGTAAAACCTTGCTGAAGCTCCATTTAAGGAGATGTTCTAATCATCTATGCTTTTCCATTTCAAGAGCGGCTGCCATGTGCAAGGCACCACTTTTAAAATAACTGAGTCTCCAGAGCTACTTACTGTAAAAGCAAAATTCTGTCTCAACTCCCGTTAAAGGGCTGGCATTAAAAACAACCAGACTTTGCATTTCCGTATTTGGGTTCTGAACTAAAGTGAGACACGGGGCATCATGAAACACTAAAAACAAAACAAAACAAAAACAAAACTTCCCGCCTATAGAACTTTATTTGTACCACTTCTGACACCTTTTAAAACTCTCCAAGCTTTTGGAGACGGGTAATTTGGCTCATTTTATTCCTGAAGCAAGCGGCTTTGGGATGAACATTTGTGTTGCACGCTGAATCGAAACCAAGCTCGGAGTTGATATATAGCACGCTTACATAAGAGCTATGTTTCTGCGGTCCCAGGGTTGGGTGTCTGTTCTCGTCTGTTGGCATATGCTTAGCAACCTGCTTATATTTAGGCTGTAACAACCTCAAGGAAAGTTTGGATTGCTACTGAGAGGGAGAAGTAATAATCTTGCGAGTGACAGTCTCTTCAAAGGCTCAGAATTGAAGGTGTATACTAGAAGGCCTGAGAGACCTTGACATGTTGATGCTGACTACTCATGTTAGTGGATTATGCCTCCTGGCCTGGTTGATTTCCGTTATAGCCTTACGTGTTTCTTCTGCGCTTTTCATTTTAAGATATGATGTAATTGTTATACTGCATCGAAAATCCTACACCACACTCTCCACACGCGAACCAATCAGTGAACATACACTGAGGTTAGCGGGAGGCTTTGCAAATGGATTCCAATTTAAAAAAAGCCCTTATTTTAAGCAGTATTACTGCCAAGCACTCGCCAAATGTTGGGAGTGGCTGGGTTTTTATTTGTCTATATGGTAGCTGTAATAGAAACTTTTAAACACTAACAATTATTCAGAGATATTGACAAATTTTGCTTAGTGTCATAATATTTTTTGGTCGCTCTTTTTTAGCAAAAGCAGTTGCCTTTAATCTTTTTTAACTTAATTTATTTTATTGGTACATTTTATATATACATCATGATCACAACAGACATTGAAAATTTGTACAAGTATATGACACATCTTAATTCTCATTTTTTCCCATTCCCCGGCCCTCCCTATAACCCCCCACCCCATATGTGCATAAGATTTGTTTCCTTTTTAACCATCACATTTTCCCTACATTATATACCCTTACCCATTTGAATATTTTTTGATTTATATTTTTAATCTGAATTATTTGTCATGTAATTTCAGGTATACATGAAAGTAGGTATAACAATTATATAAAACTTCCTATTTCTTCATCATTCTTCTTAATATTTCTTCACCATTGGTTTAAGGCAGGGAAAGATATTTTTATATCTTCAGAAATCATTCTGGATTCAGTATAATGAATATAGAGTTACATAATGATTAAAATTAAAAGCTTTTTTTAATTTTTAATTTTTTTTTTTTTTTAGTTTTTCTGAGACAGGGTCTTGTTTTGTAGTTCAGGCTGGCCCTGAACTTACTATGTAGCCCAGACAAACCTTGAACTCATGGGGATCCTCCTGTCTCTGGTTCCTGAGAGGTGGAATTATAGGTGTGAGCCACCATGCCCAAAATTTTTTGTACTCTGACAGGAGACGAATTAGGTAGAAAATACTACATTACACAATTAGGATATCAACTAGTTACATATTTACTCCTGCCATATTTTAGGTTGTCAGTATTGAAACTGTGAGAATACTGAGCCACTTTGAAATTACATATGTCTGTAATCAAACATAAAAGAAAAGAATTTACTGTTTTATAATATTAGATTATTAGTTTTTCAAAGTTACTCTCAATTAAGGGTACCAAAGTTAACCTTAAAATAAATTCTACCTCAACCTTTATGATTTGAATTAATCAACATCTATTGGGTTTGTAGTAAGAAGCTATACTATTTTTTCACTATTTGGATGTATGTGCCACTTAAGAAACTGCCTAGCCTAATCTGCAGCTTGTTGCTTTAAGAAATGAACCCATGCCGGGTGTCGTAGCTAACACCTGTAATCCAGCACTCGGGAGGCAGAGGCAGGAAGATTGCTGAGTTTGAGGCTTGCCTGGGCTATGTAGTGAGCTCAGGGCCAGCCTGAACTACAGTGAGACCCTGTCTCAAAAAAAAAAAAAAAAAAAAAAAAGAAATGAACCCAGGGAGTGGGGGTGAGATGGAGGGGTGGGCAGAGGGGTGAAATGGAAAAAGCCTATGTAAGAATGTAGTGTGGACCTGGCCACAGTGCAGAAAGAACATCATTGTGCTCATCTGTGACATTCCCTAAGGATCTTACATTTTGAGTGTCTCAAGACCCTGCCTAGGGGATCAAAGGGAAAACATTTATCTCTTGATTCTTATTCCTTGTTGAGTTCATGGGCAGAAGTTCGTTTCCTTGAATGTTTCCCCTGGATACAGTGAAAGCCTGTGGGTTCCTGTGGGCCACAGTGCCCTGAAGCATAAATCAAGGGGTACATCAGACACCAGGTTGGGCTGGCAGAGTGTGCTAGAAGAAGCTTGACTGAAGCCTTCTGTGGGCTGTCTTCGAAAGCGGGGTCTGGGGCAAGATATGAAGCTTCTAGGGTTTAAATGATGCATAAGAGAGACATTATATGGTGGCTTAGAACTTAAAACGGACACCGACTTCATCACCTGCTCAAATTCTACACATAAAAGTCTAGTGAAAATTACATATAAACCATTCTACCATATTTTTGTGTTCTCTCTGTTGACCTTCTCCGAAGAGGGCAATTTATATTCCTTACTCTTTTCTACTCTTGCCTATGCCAAGGCCTAAGCTATAAATCTGGGGCTCATAGTCCCTCTTTCATCCTAAAACTTCCATTTCTAATTATCATGAAATCTTGAAGACTCAAAGCATAAAATGTTACTCAACCGTACCCTGTCCAAGCATTCTATTATTAATGACTGATTACGTGGGCAATCTTTTGTATGTTTCTGTGATGATCTTGGAGAATTAGCATATAAAATAACCCACAGTCTTAGCAAACCTTGGTAACTCACTATGATTAGTGTAAGAAGTAAAATTTGTGGCAATTTCATTGAGCAACACAATTATGGGAAAATTAGGCAGTTAATTGGGTTATAGTGGACAAGTAGTTTGGAGGAGGAGGAGGAAAACAAGCTCCATGAAAGTCGACTCTTTGCACATTTCAAAAACTTAGAAAGTCATACACTTCCCAATAATATTCTCCATGCATTTCACATACATGAAGTTTTCATTGTAGCGTATTGATTAGCAAACATTAAACAGATGATGAATAGCTTTTTCAGGGTAAGAGGTCTAGTGATTATGAAGAGACTAACATAAAAGTTATAGTATCTACCAATCACATTTAAGTAAATGAGATGGAAATATATATTATATATTCTTAAAGATAATCCTGTGTCTATAATTGGTGATAAAAGTAATACACATTTCAGGGAATAACTCTGGGGATTAAGGAATTAAATGCATAAATATCTTTGAACTATTTGGCACATAGTACATAGCCAATAAAAGTATTATTGTTGCCATTATTATCATTATAATATCACCTTTCAACATTAGTTAAAAATTTAAGATTTCCCAAATGCTATCTTATTGATTGAGAATATAAACAATTTGAGAACTAACGATGGGAATCTTGAAAGAACAGGTTTTTTTTCCTTCAAATATGTACTTGCTACCTAGAGTAAATCCTTCATTCTGTGTGTATGTAGGAATGTGTGTACTCTGAATAGCATAGAAAACTATTTAATTAACAAAATTACAGAGGAATTTACTCTTACTACATTTCAGAAGCCATGTTTATTGGCCTCAAGAGCTCAATCCATTGTGGACACTCTAATGACCAAATTATGAAACACACTTTATTTGGAAGGCACTGAAATTCTTTTTTTTCCCCTTCAGTTCTTTAGTTGGAATAGCATACACCAAAATTAGAAGAAATTCTCTTTGTATTTTCTAATTTGTTGATACAATTAGTTTCTGATTAATCTTTTCCTTTTTAATCTTTATTGGTACAATTTATATACATCTCACAATCATGTATAACATGGGGAATTTGTACCAGTATATGACACAAGTTAATTCTCATTTTTACCCATATCCCTACCCACCCACACCTCCCCACCCCCTATATACATGCTCTTTTATTTTCTTTCCGAATCATATTTATTTCTTCCCCTCATTACATTCCCACATCAAATTTCCTTTGGAAACTTCCCATTCTACAAAAACTGTCATACTTTCTAGAGCTCATTTGTATCTACAGGTGCTCATATCAAAGAAAAGATCCGGTATTTGCCTCTGTGATCTGTTTATTTCACTTAATAAGTTTTTGATTAATCTTGATGCTGGGTTGAAACACATAGGTCAGCTCCCAAGTGGCAGCAATAGCACTTTCTAGAAAGAATTCAGTGTTGGTTGTAGTAGAAAGATGGAAGGGAACTATCTAACTGGCTCTTCAATAGTTGTTTTTATGAGAAATATTGATAACCTACCTGCCTGTCAGGATGTGACTTAAATCACCTGTTCTATTTAAGGTGAGTTGTGTTTGGTTTCCTCGGGATGCAAGATGCAGAGGCATAAAGGTTGTGATCATGTTCTGTTGCTCAGTACCATGTCCACAATCTTTTCATGGGCAGGAGAACCTAACATAATGGAGATGTCAAACAATGCGTGTCTCTGAACCAAAAACCTTCCCTTCAAAATCAGATTACACCACATGGTTCAATCTCTCGGGCTTTTTTCTTTCTAATGGGCTGCACAGGGTGATCACCAAGGGATTTTGTGAATGAAAAGCCTTGCGCCCTTAATGCATTCAGGCGGGAGACAGTTCTGAAGTGGAATTTAGCAGAAACCATGGGAAACATCACAAAAGATTGTGAGATGCCACAGAATGAGCTCAGTGGAACATAATGTGCCCCTCACCACTGACTGTCATCAGTCCTGCCTGTTCCCTGAACACAAGAGCCCAAACCAGTACATTTGTACTTCACCGGGAGGAAGACATTTCTGGATATTTCTGTTCATTATATACAGCATCAATTAAAAATGAAAGCATGCTAGAAGAAAAATGTGAAATAAAACCATTCATTATTAGTCCATTTCTGATGATATTAACATAAAGAATTTCAATTATAACTGAAGCAGTTCAAGAAGTGTCAGTTCACAGTGCCTTCAGTCTCCTCTGCCTTGGTGCCATCACAGCTAACAGAATGTTTGAGTGTGAGTAGAGAAATTCCGTGCTGGGCGTGGTGGCTCACGCCTATAATCCCAGCACTCCGGAGACAGAGGCAGGAATATTGCAGAGTTTGAGACTTGCCTGGGCTGTATAGTGAGTTCAGGACCAGCCTGAACTACAAAGTTAGACCCTGTCTTCAAACAAACAAAAACAAACAAAAAAGAAATCTGTATGTTGACAGAAAAGTAAGCTGGAAACCAAATATTATTCTGGGTTACAGAAATGTGGCTTTCAAATAATAAATATCCAGTTTGGATGTTGCTTACCAGTGTAGAGTTTAAAGTCCCATGGAAGAGAAAAGAAGGGAAACTTAGCCTAGCTATTCTTGCTATCAGGAAGAAATAAAAGCTGAAGATTTGATGATCCTGTTAAGATTTAAAGTGAGAGCTAAAACTGAAATTAACTTTCAATAAAAATCTTTAAACTTTCCCAAAGTAGAAAGAAGATAGCAAGAAGAAAATCCTTTCAAATTTTGATTTTGATTTGTTTTAAATCATTCATAAGATATTTAAGCTGTAGTCGTCTTAAAAATTTTCCACATACATTATTTACTGTATTAATATTTAATTTCAAAACAACTTTTGTCAAATATTAGACTCCTTCTCCTTGTAAATTATTAAATATTTTCTTTGCATTCCTTACATTTTAGTCAACTAAATGGTTCACATAGCTCCTGAATTATTGGATTGCTTTTCATAAATGTCAACTTGATGCATTAACTAGTACCTCCCTAAAATTCATGTTCACCTGGAAATTGTATCTCTTGTTGAAAATAAGGTCTTTGCAGTTGTAATCAGGTTAATGTGAGACAATACTGGATTGGGTTGGACTCTAAATCCAAATGATTGGTGTCCTTATAAGACAAGGGAGGTATGTAGGCCAGAGACAGACACATGAGCACAGCACATGAGAAGAGGACCTCTTATGAAAACAGAAGCAGACAGTGGACCTACATCTGTGAAGTAAGCAGGGTCCAGGGTAGCTGGAAACCACCTGAAGCTAGGAGCAAGGTTCGGAATTGATTCTCTGTCGGAGTCTTTAAATAGGGTCACCAACCCTGGTGACGCTTGATTGTGGACATATCATCTCCAGATCTGAGAGAGAGTGAATTTCTTTTGGTTTAAGCTGCCCAGTTTGGGAGATGTTTTATGGGAGTTGGAGGAAATGAATACATAATCATGCTCTGCAATTTGGTGGGGCCAATTTCTGCTTCTTCTTGAAAAATTTCAATATAAATTTGAAGTACCAACACATTCTACTTTGATTCTTTGAATTGGATTTCCAATAAAATTCATACCCTGAAATCAGGAAGAGAAATGGCATTTCCTGACTGACCATTATGGAAATAGAAAGTTGAAGCATGTATCTTAAGGTAAGCCAGAGACAGAAAAGAAGACTGCAAAAGGAAATGTGGACCACACAACCTTTTGAAGGAAGGTGATGTTTTTGTGATGCCATCACCTTACCTGTTACTAGGGACAGGACATTTCACTGTTTCTTTGATAATATGCGCTACCACCACTTTACCATCTGAAGCCAATGTGTTCTCCCCTCCTTCCTTCCTTCCTTCCTTCCTTCCTTCCTTCCTTCCTTCCTTCCTTCCTTCCTTCCTTCCTTCCTTCCTTCCTTCCTTCCTTCCTTCTTCCTCTCTCTTTCTATCTCTCTCTTCTTTCTCTCTACATTTTCAGTTAAAGTAAAAATATGGGAATAAGAAGAAAAATAGTGAAAAAGATGTATTTACATTTTTAGTTACTACTTAAACATAAAAAACTCAAATTTTTATTTCATATTTTCTGGCTCAGGATGGCATATAATACCAAAGGGATACTGCCTTTGAAAGAAGCTAATGCTTTTCAATTATCATCCTGACTCTGGAACACATCCATCTTGCAAATACTGATCTCATGTTTCAGAATGATCTCAGACCCCAGTGTATTATCATAACTGAAACTTCTAGCACTGGGTCACCAAACTGAATTACTTGATAAACCTTTTATAATTTTTGACATTTTATGATTTTGTGGAAAATGTCCATCCTTTTTGGTTCAGTAATTATAGAATATTTTTTATTTTTAGGTTATGAACAAATCATAATGATTATTCCATTTAGGAAGTATATCACATTATCTTCCTGTTACACATATGCCTTTAACACTTTCCACTTGTGAATCATAAGTTTACAAAAGATGAAAGGATATTGTTGCATGTATTTTTTAGCAAAACAGAATGGGCCCAGGTTCCTGTCTTACAATAGTACATAATAAAGTCTTTTTCATTAAGTTAATAAGTGGTTAAATCGTGTGTTTATTTCATTTTTGTCCTTAAAAATATCAGTCACTCACTGATCTTGAATTTGAGCAGATTTGTAGGAGATACCGTTGTGTTAAGACTCATAGTCAGAGATTTCACTTATTCCTCAAATTTCACCATCATTATTCTAGTCTAGAATGTCACTGTCACTTGACATTCATCTTGTGACTCACCTAATAATTGTCAGTCATTTTCTTCTGTCAATTTTCTTCTCTTTGCCAGTGTAGGGAAGAAAAATTTGCATTCGCAACTGTGTTCAATGAAAGCTAAAAGTAATCTAAAAAGATTGTGTCTACAGTTTCATTTTTTTTAAAGTTAATGATGCAGTACTTTGATCCACACAGTATGAAAATTGAAGAATGATTTAATAATGATGACTTATTTCATTGTTGTATCATCATTTTAGATGATTCTATCATTTTTCTGTTTTTTACTTAATCTTTCTAGCATTGTTGGGAACAATCAGTGATAAATGATGAAAAATATGTCAGGATGGTAAAATAGCAAATTGTTTCAAGATAAAGAGTGTCATAGATTTGTGTTGTAATTATGTAGTAGAATGTGTTTATTTTCTATCTGCGTAAGAATTTTAATGGTGAATAAAAATGTAATATGGAATAAAAATCTTTACAAGGGATTTCTCAGCAAAGAAATTAAAAACAAACTAATATTGAGTCCAGTGGATGTCGTTTATATATCAAAGTTTAAGTGAATTAAAGGTAAACAGTCACTTGATACATATTTCAGTTGATAGAGAAATAAGAGTTAATGTCTTTCTTTGGAGATGATGACTTACTCCGGACAAACAAAGGGATGCTCCATGATGTATATGTTAGTCAGCTTTCCTACTGCTGGGATACAACACCTGACATCCTCAGTTTAAATGAGGAGAACTTTAATTTAATCCACAGTTTCAGGGGATTCAGTACATGGTAAGTTAGCTTCAAGGTAGGAGTATCACAGTAGAAAAGTGCGTGATGGTGCAAAGTTGCATAATTCATAGTGGGAAGGAAGCAGAGCATGAAGAGACAAGAAGGCACAGAGAAGCAGACACAGATCCCAAGGGCAGCCTACATGACCCACCTAGACACATTTGGCAGTGTGCTTCACTGGCCACCTGAGTGGATCCCAAAGCCAGGCAAGTTGTTACTACCCTGATATCTACAATTGTTTTTATGCTATCATGTACTTTTTTTTTTTCTTTTGAGACAGGGTCACACTTTGTAGTTCAGGCTGGCCTTGAGCTCAGCAATCCTCTTGCCTCTGCCTTCCGAGTACTGGGATTACAGGCTTGACCCACCAAGACCAGCATTTGTGGTATGTGGTACTGATTGTTGATGGACTTGAGTCATCACACCTGGTATTGTTCTATGTGATCAGGGATTGAACCAGGGACCTTGTGCTTGATAGGCAAATGTCAGAATCACTGAGCTAAATCTCTGGCCCCATCAGGTACTACTTACCACTGATAACAGTTAATTATTCAGCTAATTTTTATAGACTTTACTGACAAACTTTGTAAGGGTAAGGTTCATGCTAATTTTCCCTGTTGCTTGCATGAAGCTGGGCTCATAGAGAGCCCAGCTCATAGAGACCCCCACCCCATACTACTGCTAAATGAAAGGAAGAACTATATAGGGGATTTTGTTCATTCATCTTTTTGAGAGTTCATAAGATCATTTTGTCCTTGGCACCTTCTATAAAAGAAACTCTACTTTAAAAATGACAATCTTTTATACTTCAGAAAGCTCAAATCATTATGAAGTCAAAAAGCATATCTCTGAAGTTCTGAGGCTAGATTATTGGATTTAAATCCTGAGGATGCTCTTCACTAGTAGACTTTAAGCAAGATATCCAGGATAGCTTCTCTGTGCCTATTATACTTGAATTTTGGGACAAGATTAATACCTTCTCATAGCATACTTTTAAGGACTAAATAATATTATAATGTGTTGATAATAATGTCTGGCAAATAATAGGACTTACATAAGAATTTGTTACTGTTAATATTGTCAGTAAGATAATGGTGATTATTATATGGACCTAAAATATGACCATATACTATTTCCAATCACTGCTTCTCATTCTTTTTCTGAAGTTCATCTAAACCAGTGTTTTCCACATAACAACCACTCAAATGCAAAAAGTGGGATGATTCTTCTTTAAGCTGAATATTCTTACCACTTCATAATTCTTGATCATGCTAGTTTTTATTTTGCTTAGTTACTTTGATCAGCGGAATCTGATAGATCAGGATTAGTCTGTTTTCTCAAAGTTGAGTATTTTAACACTGAGTGCAGTTCTTTAGGGATGATCTATTCTGTCTTGGCGAGGTTTTTGTCTCCCTGGACCTGAATATAGTTTATTAATTAACAAAGCTCAGCATCACATTATCTGTTTTGATAGACATAGAAAAATGTTGACTTTGCTAAAGTTACAGGTATATAAAATCTCCTATAGCATTTATTTTAAGCAGATCAAAGTTATGAAAAACTTACTCAATATAAATAACCATTAGATCTTCTAATCTATTCCACTGGTCCTCGGGTCTGTTACTTTGCCAGTACCATGCAGTTTTTATCACGGCAGCTTTATAGTAGAGTTTTAAATTGGGAATTGTAATACCTCCTGCCATGTCGTGGTTGCTTAGAATTGCTTTTGCTATTCTAGGTTTCTTGTGGTTCCAGAATCCTTAGAAGACCCAGAAACAACTCCAGATACACTAAGCCACCTTATCTTTGACAAAGGAGCCAAACATCCCCAATGGAAGAAAGACAGCCTCTTTAACAAATGTTGCTGGAAAAACTGGGCTCTAGCCTGCCAAAAGCTAAAGCTAGACCTATCTCTTTCACCATGCACAAAACTAAACTCACAGTGGATACGAGACTTAA